>JAGKTI010000164.1:112046-173813 GCA_018397915.1 Birgus latro
TATATATATATAATAAATAATAAGGGACCGAGTACTGAACCCTGTGGTACACTGCTAGTTACTAATCCCCAGTCCGACTTAGTTCCATTTATTAATACTCTTTGCTTTCGTCCTTTCAGCCAGGATTCTATCCATTTTAAGATATTGCCGTCTATACCGTGTGCTCGAACCTTCCTAACTAACCTCTCGTGTGGGACCCTATCAAAAGCTTTACTGAAGTCCAGATAAATAATATCGTAAGCTTTATCGCTATCTACTGCCTCATAGACCTCCGAGAAGAATGACAACAAGTTTGTGAGGCAGGATCGTCCTTGCCTGAATCCGTGCTGACTTTCATTTATAAGATTAAATCTTTCTAATTGTTCTCTAATCTTATTGGCCAAAATTGACTAACATTTTTCCTACTATTGACGTTAGACTTATCGGACGATAATTCGACGCAGCTGCTTTATCACCCTTTTTAAAAATGGGCACCCTTTTAAAAATGGGCACTACGCCTCGGGAACTTCTAAAATTAGAGATTAAATAACGTTAAAAGTGGCTGACATCATTCTTCTTTGGTTTCTTTTATAACTTTTGCATATATATCGTCCGGACCNGAATGACAACAAGTTTGTGAGGCAGGATCGTCCTTGCCTGAATCCGTGCTGACTTTCATTTATAAGATTAAATCTTTCTAAGTGTTCTCTAATCTTATTGGCCAAAATTGACTCTAACATTTTTCCTACTATTGACGTTAGACTTATCGGACGATAATTCGACGCAGCTGCTTTATCACCCTTTTTAAAAATGGGCACTACGTTTGCGGTCTTCCACGCCTCGGGAACTTCTGAAATTAAAGTCATTAAATAACGTTAAAAGTGGCTGACAATTCTTCTTTGGTTTCTTTTATAACTTTTGCATATATATATCGTCCTTACCTGGCGATTTTTGAGTTTTTAACTTATTAATTTCTTTCAATACGTCCTCCTTACTAATGTTTATTTCACTAAGAATATTTTCCGTATTATCGTCGTAAATATTCGCTGCTTGAGGGACCAGGTCTAGATTTTCCTTGGTGAATACTGATATGAAATAATTATTTAGGATGGAGCACATTTCTTTATCTTCACTGGTAATGTCACCTGATTCTGTTCTGAGTGGTCCTACTCTATCTTTATTTTTCGTCCGGTACATTTGGTAAAAACCCTTGGGGTTTTCTTTCGATTCACTAGCAATCTTAATTTCATAATTTCTCTTTGCCTTCCGTATCTCCCTCTTTACTTCTCTATTTAAAATCGCGTACCGGTTATGTAAGTGTTCCTCTCCGCGTTTTATTTTTCTATATATTCCTTTCCTTTGGCCTATGAGGGATTTTAATCTGTTGTTTAACCATCTCGGTTCCGAATTATTCGCTCTAAACGGTTTTGAAGGAATATATCTATCTTGGCCTCCGTGTATTATATTTACTAACTCGTTGTATTACTCACTGGCCGAACGAGAGTTAATCTGCTCATCTCTCACCTGACCTTCCCCCGGGATATGGGGCACATTCCCACCTGTTTCCTGTCCTACGACCTGGGGTTCCCCACTAACCTGGCACTCCCTAAAATAGCTATTCTTTCTATGGAATATCGTTCTAAAATAAGCTTTTAATCCATCGAAATCTCCTAGACGAAAATTAGGAACGGTGGATGTATTTTCGGTGGAACAGAGGTCCCAATTAAATTTGAATTTAATTTCTTCATGGTCGCTATTACCAAGTCGTCCACCAACCTCTATATCACTAACGACATTTTCTTTATTAGCCAAAACCAAATCTAGTATATTATTACCTCTGGTGGGCTCCCTGATGTACTGATAAAGGAAATTATCCTGTACTACCTCTAGAAATTCCTCTGACTCTGCATCCCCTGTCTGACTTCGCCAATCTATCCTGGGCAGATTAAGATCCCTTACAATTGTTACTGAAAGGAAGAAAAAGGTGAGGGAGAAGATAAGAACGTGAGAAAAGAGGATTGCTGCAGTAGGCTAACGTAGAGTGTAGAAAGGAAGGAAAGAGGGAAGAAAAAGAGAGTGGGAGAGAATAGGGTAAACGATGGCGAAAGGGAGGGGGAGGGGAAAAAAAGAAAGAATAAAGAGGGAGGGAATAGGGTAAACGATGGGGGGAGGGAGGGGGAGGAAAAAATATAAAAAAAAGGGAATAAAGAGGGAGGGAATAGGGTAAACGATGGTGAGAGGGAGGAAAAAATAAAAAAAGAAAGGAGAGGGAATAAAGAAGGAGAAAAGGACAAAGGAATGACTGGAGGGAGGGAGAGAGAAGGTAATAAAAAAAAATAATAATAACTGCAGTATGCTGGTTGGCCCTTTTTAAGCAGGTCCCTTAAAACTGTGACTACGAAAATAAGACAAGGATGGCGAAGACGAAAGAGGCGAGATAAGGACGGAGGAAGAGAGGAAACTGGATGGAGGAATGGAGATAATACTTCCCTCCTACCCGTACCCTTCTCTCTCTCTCAGAGAATTTCACATCGGTTAATAACCAGGTGGGGATTCTTTCACAATACACATCATTTTTATTATTATTTTATTATTATGCAGGTGTAATCCTGTCATCTCACCTGGCCAGGGACTCCTTCGTGTGGTGGCACTGC
Source organism: Birgus latro (assembly GCA_018397915.1). Taxonomy (NCBI): domain Eukaryota; kingdom Metazoa; phylum Arthropoda; class Malacostraca; order Decapoda; family Coenobitidae; genus Birgus; species Birgus latro. The sequence continues at coordinate 114,680 of JAGKTI010000164.1, forward strand.
TACAGCCGGGCAGGTGGAGTGGAAGGGGAGCATAATTATACATGAACCACCTCGTTATTCAGTATATAAAAAATACACAAAATTTTCTTCTATTAATGTAGCCAAGATCGAGTCATAGGAACCTGCGTGTGTTAAACTTATGAACGCTTTTACAGAACATTTTTAGGACATATCCAGTTTACTAAGAAGCACTGAATTAATTATTTACTTGTTTTTTGTGATGAAATTAGTTGGGAAGTTCATTGCCTGTAACAACTCTTATTTCTTATCCCCACAGAAAGTGAAGAGTCGATGTTTTCTTTCTTCCCTCGTATTTTTTTCTCTCTCATATATTAGATTATGGTTGGTTTAAAATACGAATACACTGAATATAATAATCAAATCTTTATTAATAATACACATAAATATCATTACAAAATTGTATAAGTGAGGTAGGCAATTTGAACTGTGATATACATGCAACTCAAATAAGTTTCCAAACACATGCACGTACAGAGGCACAGCTGCTTTTATAATATAGACTGGTATAACCCTCAGGCGAAATTTTTGCGACTAAAAAATATCCTCCTTGTTTAAAAAGTTATATGGTAAACTTGAATTTGGCACTGTTATATTTTTTTTTCTTAGAGGGAACAGTTGTGGACTTCTAGCCTATGGTTCCTTCCTCCTTGCATAAAGAAAAAAAAAAACTACCTAAGCCTTCAAGACTGAAAAAATTTCCCTTACCCTAATACAGTCCTCTGAAGGCATCATAAATAAAATATAAAATGCTCAGTAAAGGGGCTAAGACTGTGAATACATTATTAAGACAAGGAAAGCAATGCAAGAACCTTAAATCCAAAATAACTGTATAGCAAAATTACATGATAAAAAATGCAAGGGAGGTGAGATGAATGTAAATAAATAAAAATCCATGAATGAGGATGAGGAGCAATGGGAATGACAAGATCAGTGGTAATCTGTGAAGTGACGAGACAATGCCATATTCAGCTGAGGCAGAGTTGTTATTAGCTTCTCTCGTTAATTTTTCTTTTTTATCTTACTCTCTGAACCCTACCTCACCCCATCCTTAGGTGTGAAAATAGGTCTGGATGATGATGATGATGGTGACAAAGATGAAGATGATAGTGATAAAAATAATGATGAAGGAAATATCTACCCGCACAAAGCAGGGTGATTCAAAACGTGTGGACTCTAATTAATCTTAGCTAAGCACAAAATTGCATATCTCCATCCTGAACACCGACCTCCAGCAAGAGAATCATGGAGTCCAAAGGCTGAAACAGTCATGGGTGTAGCCCTAAAAACATTACAATCACTCCTGTGCCTCAAAAAGCTGAACGAAATATGGCCAAATAAACACATCACAAGCAAATTTCTCTTCACATACGGCGTGGCTTTCTACCTGGACGTCCGCCACCGTATAAGCAGCCTTCATGAGTCGTTCCATTGGCGCCGGGAGCATGTCAGACTGAACCGCACCCCAGAGGAGGACCCGCTCTATGGCCCCGGAGTCCTGCAGTCTTTGTCTCACTGGGTCCAGGTAGCAGAGGGTCCTTTCCAGACACGTGGATTCATAGAGAGTGCTGTGGTAGGTCTGAGGAAGAGAATGTGGTTAGGGAGGATGCAGCAATAGTTTGGGGGAAGAGGTCGGCGAGAGAGAGAAGATAGATATAGATACAGTAGAGACAGACAGAGAGAGGAGGGAGACAGTGGAGATTGTTATTCAAGGTAGAGATGGCAATTTTAGGTCAACTTATAGTAGTAGTAGCCGCAGTAGCAATAGCAGTATTAGTTGTAGTAGTGGTGGTAGTAACAGTAGCAGCAGCAATAACTTACCTCCAATGCAAAATTGTGCACCACTGACTGAGCGTCTCTCGCTGCATCATGTACACCACTTATCCCCCCAACTATTAATCTGTAGATCTCCGTTGTTACCAGGTCGCCGTAGGTATTAACCATATACAGCCAGAACCTCGCTTCCCTGGCCTGGCCGAGATATTCCCAGAGACTGTCGTAGGTGTTCTGTATCAAGGGGTGGTGGTACCAAGGGGAGACTTCAGAAATGTTGCTGCTCTCGACATAGTCCTCACTGCGTTTCCACACATGTTGGATGATCTCTTCGTGGTGGACGCTACGAGAGAGGACGGTCCCCACAAACAGTAGAAGAATAATGGCTACAAGTCCTACAGCCCGCGCCATCCTGACAACAGCGAGTGATGGTTTGAATGAGAGGGAAAAACTAAGGTCTCACAACCGCGAACGATACAGAAATACAGTGAAGTTTCGCTCCCTTGCCCTCCGTTAAGTACCCGCTCTCCGTGCCTCCATACTTCCCCGCCTCGTGTCATTGGTGGATTGTTTTTCCAGTCTCCGCCTTCTTTCTTAACTCCGCCCCCTACACCTACTGAGGCTTCTCCGCGCATCCTGTGTGTGTGTGTGTGTGTGTGTGTGTGTGGTATAAAGGATTTGCGAGTATTATTTTTATCCTTTCTGTGTCTCTCTTTCTCCAGGTGTGAGCGGTCAGTCTCACCAACATAGAAGCATTAATTATCCCACACCATTCTCACAGCACTCAGCATTTTTTTAAAGTTTGCCTTAAAATATTTTTGTGTGTGTATGTACAGCATGTATATGTATAACTGAAGCATGCAGACGTGTATTAGTATGTACAGTACTCATCTAATTTAGTCAGGCTGGAAAAGTAATGAGTATCTCTCGCTCAAAACTCGTATAAAAAATTAATGAATGAATAAAAAAAAAAACTGATGTGTAACTTAAGTTCATTATAATCACATGACAGTCTGCTCATTCTTTTATTTTCATTTCCATTCTGATATTACCTTCAACCATTCCTATGAAATTTCCTTCAGGTGTTCCAATCTCGCAAGGTATATCTTTTCACTTATTTTTCCTATACGGCAAATGTCGGAGGGTTTGGAGGTTGTCGGAGAGCCATCTGCGGTACTGTCCTTGTCACCTACTCCTGTTTGTCGGCCGAACACCTTGCTGGGACTAATGTGGTCTGTGTATCTATGTAACTGTGTGTGTGTGTGCCACGTCCTATTCTGAAAGAGCAGGTGACAACTGGGGCTTGGATAATACTGCATCCCTGTTTACCCAGCAGTACTACCTGGGAACCTGAATGTAACACTGATAGCTGCAAGTTGTATTCTAGGGAAAGACATACACAGCAAAATTAACCGTCTTCCTAAATGACATTTCCTTGATCGGCGGGCAGTCTTTCTTCTTTGATTCATGTCCTGATACAGTTAAACGAGCCGTGATGGTAATGACGTTGTTGTACGTTCATCTGATACGTGAGCCCGATGGACTGCAGCTTAAGTTGCCCGTCTACAGTCCACCATCCTCCTTTCGTGAAGCAGGGATAGCTTAGGGACGTTTATATAACCAGACAACAACGTGAAAGCGTCCCTCTCCATCACTGCATATAGCAAATCCATTTCCCTTAACACTTATAGATAACTTTAGAGGGTATTTCCTGCGGTGAATGAGGGCGAGTGGGATGAGTTAGACTGTTAGATTAATAATAATGACATTCTCGAGCTGAAAGAATTGGCATATGGTAGAAGACGCAGAGTTAAAAATCTGAAAGGACAATTTTGTTTCTCAAGAGTCAGTACCAGAAATTATGATTATAGCCTCACTGATAATTATCCATTAATGGAAGTCTCTCATTCATTGAAGTCATTGACTAACTGTGATTTGAGAAGGAAATACAGAAAATAGACAATTTAAGTAAGGGCGGAGGTAGAGCTCGGTAATTTTAGTAACCAACTCCTTCCGCCACACCTCCCTTTGACCAGGTACAGTATATTCTGTCGAAAGTAAAATTTGAAAAAAAAAATCTTTCGGTTATAAAAAAAAAGTGTCCTATTTAAGTTAGCTTTAATTTATTTCACGTAAGCAATTATAAAAATACTTAAAACCAATACTTAATTTGTAAGCAGTGATATTAGCATCTTTTTAGTACGTTCTTAGGTGCGCGACATTTTAGTTTCGAGAGAACGTGGTGCTGGATTTGAATATTGTCTCTGCAAAATTTCGTGAACACTGCCGTATTATAGTGAGTATGATTATTTCTTTTACTGTGAAATAAGCTCGAGAATTTGAAGAAGCATAATATATATACAGTATTGTCTTTAGTTGAATATTAGCTCCCATGTGAAGAATTAAAATAGGCAACATCCTGTCTCGGGCTAGCTACGCGTCAGCTTGAATTAGTGTAAAGGTATGACCAGGATGGCTTTATTATTCCTAATTATTATTATTATTATTATTATTGTTATTATGTGACTTGCTCTGACCTAATTTTTGACAGCTTTCAGAGGTTCATACAGTTCAGCACTGCTACATGTCACGCTCTACTTCTATAGTACGAGCAGCATCAACTTTCAGATTTTATTGCGTGTATAATGTTTAGCATTGTACATTTTCCTCATTTTGCAGATTTGGACAGTCACACCACACATTGGCTAGAGTGATCAATTTAGTTAGGTTTGATCAGTTGTTAGGTTAGAAGAAAATCAGAATAAACTTGACTGTCCGAAACTGCAAATTTACCTATATATCTTTGCGAGTAGGAGCCATCACTATATTTATCGTAATTTTAAAACTGCAGTGGCATTGTGGAGTAATATCTAACCATTTTGTGACATTTCCTTGTTACCGTTATGATTTTTTTTTTTTTTTTTTGAAGATCCACAGGGGGCAGAGGGTAACTTTTTGGGAGGTGCTTTTGTGCAGTAAAAGGGAAAAAAAAAAGTGCCTGGAATATCAGCAATTTTTCTACAGTAAACCCTTGCCTTGTACCCCACTAGACTGGATATTGGATTTAATGAACACTTTGAGGGCCACCAGACAAACTGTCATATATAACAGATACCATCAATTCTTAACAGAAAAATCTTTAAGCATCTTTCCTGTGAGTGGTAGGTAGTGGCGACCATCATCCACTCACTTGATGTAGTGCTGCCTACTTCTTCCTTAGCCTTTATCATTCTGTTTCTGTGCCTGCCCTCCTCTCTTCCTATTTTTCCTATCTTTCCTGTCACTTCTTATTGCTTTTCTTTCTTTTACAGGTGGCTTTACATTGAGTGACAAGCCAAATGGTTTCCTGTAAGCCAAGAAACCATTTACAACGCTGGGTGGTAACCATATAACCAAACCATATGTGCTCCCTACGTGTCAACAAGTGGGTTGGTGAAGGGTTAGTGCCCCTCCCTGTAAAACAAATAACTCAAAGTCAAATGGCCACCCCTTACGGGATTGTGGCGTCTGGCAATAGATAGATAGATTGATCTTTCCTGTCACAACCTCCTTTTTGATTGTCAGTATGGGTTCTGTCAGGGACGCTCCACTGGCAATCTTCTCACCTACCTTTCAGACTCTTGGTCATCCTTCGGGACTTTGGCGAAAGCTTTGCCATTGCACTTGACATCTCAAAGGCTTTCGATCGAGTCTGGCATAAATTTTTAGTTTCCAAACTGCCCTCCTACGGTTTCTGTCCTTCTATCTGTGCCTTCATCTCTAGCTTCCTTTCTGGTCGTTCGATAGCATCTGTTGTAGACGGCCATCGTTCTTCTCCTAGACCTATCAACTGTGGTGTTCCTCAGGGCTCTGTCCTATCACCAACTCTCCTCCTTTTATTCATCAGTGACCTTCTAAGCTGTACATCTAACCCTATCCACTCATATGCTGATGATTCCACCCTTCACCTTTCCATTCGGTTTCCGCAACGTCCATCTCAGCAATTACTTCAACAAACAAGGGATGAGGCTATGGCACACCTAATGTCTGACTTGGCTCGTATCTCTGATTGGGGTAAAAATAATCTTGTTATTTTTAATGCATCAAAGACTCAGTTCTTACACTTGTCAACCCGACAAAATCTTCCTCAGGATTACCCACTAATGTTCAATAATGTTCAGCTCAGTCCTGCATCATCCTTGAACATGCTTGGGGTTTCATTCTCACTGGATTTATCTTGGAAAGCACATATTACATCTCTTGTGAAATCTGCTTCCAAGAGATTAGGTGTGCTAAGCCGACTCCGAACTTTCTTACCCCTGCACAGTTATTGACCTTCGCCCCTGTATGGAGTACAACTCTCATGTGTGGGGAGGCTCTCCACATGTAGCTCTTCTCAATAGGGTGGAGTCAAAGGCTTTTCGTCTCATTAACTCTCCTCCTCTTACTGATTCCCTTCAACCTTTGTCTCTTCGCCGCACTGTTGCATCTTTATCTCTCGTCTATCGCTACTTCAGCGATCACTGTTCCTCTGAACTGTCTGCTTGCATCCCTCCACCTCTACGACGGGCACGTAGTACCCGTCTAGCAACAAACTCTCATCCCTTTTCTGTCCAACTCTCTAATGCAAGAGTTAACCGTTACTCCCAGTCCTTCATTTATGCAACTGGTCAACTCTGGAACTGTCTTCCTCTGTCTGTATTTCCTACTTCCTATGATCTCCAGTCTTTCAAACACAGTGTGTCCAGGCATCTTGAAATGAATGGATCTTGAATTTGGCTCTCTTTTGTGTTGTTTTTGTTTTGGAAAGAACAGTATGTGGGTCCATGGCCTTTGGTTCCTTCTTCCTTGCATAAAAAAAAAAAAAAAGGCAAAAACCACACAGACCTGCTGGGCAACTCTGGCCCCATCGGACACTTTTTTGCATTTAATGTATACAGCCAGCGCTCACTTAACGCGCGGTCAGAGTGTGCAAACCTCACATAACACGGAAGGCGATTTTTGAGGCCCTGAAATGGTCAAAATGCGAAAATGACAGATATAACACGGGTGAAAAAATCTGCTCACAAAAAAAAAAAATGCTATGCTGCGACGATAGGGATTATGTGGCCTGAGGCCACAGATTATAGTTTAAACAGCCATTACACAAAAAAATTGGTCATAACGGGATGGGAACAGACATAACGCAGGCAGCGGTAGTCAGAGCGCGGGTTGCAGCGCCTGTGATGTATGGGTGTCATGTGTCTGCGCATGGTGTCGTCACGGTCCACTGGCATACCTGCCCCTGTTGAGCCTGCCCTCTCCCCGCGCTCTGGCTTCACATGCGTTTGAAATAAGTAAGCGACACTTTTAACCCCAGCCAGTGCCCTCTCCCTCATGATTACTGAGTTGTTATTCAAGGTTATAGCAAAACTGTGCTTGCCATGAAGAAGTGCTATGACAAGGGTGTGAAATTATTGGCCAGGGTAGTGTAAAATGGGTACAGTTGTAATTTTTAATACTAGAAAATGCTTGTAAGTCGGTTATATAAATGAGGAGGCAGACTACAAGCCCTACTCACCCGTACAGTCCCAAGTCCAGGCACGGGACTTGAGACCCATAGCCCACCAGCCTTAGGCAGTGGCTGTAACAATGGTGTAATGGAGTCTGTAATCCACGCATTGCTTAGAGGCAAGCGGGGATCCTCTCTTTTGCTTAGTGGTAATGTGCACGTGTGTGAAATGTGAGGGCCCGAAATCAAATCTCGGCGACACCTGTGATTAATTTGTTAAGTTTCATTTCGGTCATTACATTGGTTGGCAGCGGTGTGGGATGTGACGTGAGGCTTGGAGGGCAATGATGTTGTTGGTTAGCTGGCAGTGTCCTAGTCCTTACATCCCGGGAATGAGCTGTTTGGTGTGGTCCGGAGCATCCCCAGTGGTGGCCTCTGATGCTACGCTACCTTGTGTTCGAAACTCACTGAATTAATGACCAGGGAGAGAAAAAAGTGGTGTAATGGGGTCTGTAAAAGCCCATGTTGCTTAGAGGCAAAGCAGGAATCATCTCTGGGTCAGTGGTAACATGCTCTTGTATGAAGCCCGAGGGCCTGAGATCGAATCTTGGCCAGACCAGTGATTAATTTGTGAAGTTACATGTTTGGTCATTACAGTGGCCCTGGGGCACCCCGCCAGGACAATTACAGGGACACCTTCCAAGCATGCCATGCACCGTAACTGCCCTGCCATTATACACCCACTGATAGGACAGCCTTCTGGGGGCGGTACTACCAGGTTTGGGCCCCTCCTCTATTGGGCAGTAATGGTAGCCTGAGAATCACAATGCTGTGTACCCTTTGGCACAGGTCTGTGCCCCCATCCCGGTCCCAAAAACTACCATATGCTGGCGGAGCCTGTGCCACGCCTCCCCTCAATAGGCCTGCCGCTAGGTAGCGGGGACAAAGTTTTCTGGTGTCAACCCCTATGACAGCGGGATGCATTGTGTGGTATGTAAAACGCATGTAGAACAGTACATGAGATACTGTGGTTAGAAAAAGGTATTTGGAAGAGCATGCTGGCCCACTCTCTGTGTTAGTGTTACACTGAAAAGGTCAGTAAAGGGGAATGGTCAGGATATCCTGATGCCTGGTGAAACAGAAGCTCCAGCTCTTCCTGTCACCAGCAATCCCATCCTCCTTGAGAGTACCACCCTGTGTGTGTGGTGTGTGAGGAGAGGCAGACCTAAAAAGACCTGGAACAGTGTCATAGAGTGTGACCTCATGGATAAGGGACTGAATAGGGAGGCTGCCAGAGATCAAACAGTGTGGAGAGCCACTGTTAGGCGACTAAGACCGATGTATGCAAGCATGTTGGAGCCTTTATAAGCGATACGAATATGCTGTTTTACTCATTTAATTTCCATTATTGCTTGAAATTCCACTTCAGTGGGGACCATCAGACTTGCCTATCTATTTATCTATCTATTGCCAGATGCCTTAATCCCTTAAGGGGTGGCCACAAACAAATTGCCTCCATGTCGCCCCGTCCCCCACCGTTTCACTGCCCTTCTCCCAGCTCACACCCCCTCTTTCATATACCTCTCCACTCCATCCCTCCACCTCATCATTGGCTCCCCCTCCCTCTTCCCCCATCCACCTCACTCACACACATACACTCTCCTCCTCAGTCTCTCACTCTCCATCCTCTCCACATGGCCAAACCACCTCGTTGTGTTTCTCCTAACGCTTCCTATCACATCCACACCACAATGCTCCTTCACCTCCTCATTTGTCAGTCTGTCTGTCTGTGTGACTCCACATGCTCCTTTCAAATAACTCATTTCCACTGCTCACACGTGTCCTTCCAATAAGGTCCAAGCTTCACTTCCATACGTTAGAGTTGGTATCACAATATTGTCATGCAGTAACTTTTTCATTTCTATGGTAAGACTCACCTGATTATTGGTTTTATTGGATAGGGCTTCCCCCAAATGCTCCGATATAGAGAAAGTCTAATGTACTGTAGTAATTGTATGGTTAGTTTCTCTTTCTACCAGGTTTTTTCATGCTCTCTGAAACCTGTGTCACCCCATCCATAGGTGATCTGGATGATGATGAAAATAAAGCGAAGTACCGTAGTTCTGTCATATGCTCTTGTGTTAGAGCAGGTTTCTCTTCATTGTCATTGGCAGGATGATAGCTGTCTTGGACAAAATAGAAGTGATTGATCGTAGTCATGAAGTGACTCCCACACTGACAGTCAGCACTGTAAAGGTTTGTGTTCCAGAATATTGCGACTTTTCTATACAGTTGCTAATGTAAGGGGGGTGGAGGGCAGCCTGATGGTGGAGGACATTGTGACATAGAGGTGATTTGTTTGTGGTTATCCCTTCTTGGAGTAAGGCCTATAGTTTTATACAGTATATGGATGACAAGTGCCTCGTGGTCCTGTTGGGCCACTTGGCACTTGGCCAGATGAGTGCCGTTTCTTAACTTCACATTGCTTTGGAGTAAGTGCTTTGTGGCCCAACAAGTGTATCATTGAGCAGCATGATAATGTAATTTTATTTCAGGTGCTGTCACCCTCATCCTGAATGAAGTGAGTAGCCTATCCTGGGGCCTCTACATTCCTGATTGTGCAGTGAAGAATTGGATGATGAATGGATGGAAGCTATAATGCTGTCATAACATGCAGGGAGGAAGAGATGTTGCTAAAAGTGTTCTGACCACAAGCTCTCCTTGCATATGTATTGTGGAGCAGCCAACCCTTCCTTCCATAGAGGTATGGCAGCTAAATGGCTTGGATGGGGTCATATTCTTGTTGGGTTTGTAGGTTCTCTAGCCTCTTTTTTTAACCAGTTTTTCCTGTATAGGATATGCTAGTATTTTTGCCTATGCTATTTGTAAAAAGCACTGTATGTTGGTATGTAAAGGCTACGAATAATGCAAGAGAACATCATGGTGTAATATGCAAGATACATCACTGAGGAGGTAGTGCAAGAAAGTCTTCTTAGTCAGTGAAATACCTGTGGATGCTTTCTTTCTTTCCTTTACACCAGCAGTTTAAGAAATTATTAGGAGTACATTATATACATGTCCACTCACAAGCTGGTGCTGGTGATGACACCTTTTCATGGTGGCACTGATAGGACCAGGTGACTGTGTTGCCTGGTTATATGACCATTTCTCATTTCCCCTCCCTGTTCCCCCAAAAGAATGACAGTGGACTTTCATAGGTAACAGTGGAACTTTATTAGGCAGTGATTCTTAATTTACTGTTCAATGGCCCTGCTTTCTGTCTGTCTGTCTGACTGTCTCTCTCTCTCTCTCTCCTTGTTTTAGGAAAAGAAAATGCCAAGTATAGTTGAGCAATGTATTGCAAACCAAGGAGTGTGAAATTACAATATCTCAGTGTTGGTCTCCATCACAATAATCGCTAGCTCACAGAAACAAGCATGTAGCAGTTGCAGAACCGAGATGAATTTTTAAAAATGGCACACTCATTTCAATAACAATTAAGTGCAGGTTTGTTTGTAAGTCTGTCAAATTCTCTATCAGTAGACACATAATCTGCTTAGTCTGTGTATCTGCTCAACTGTTGATAATACAGTATAGGTTATTTTATACACAAAGTTAACTCAGTAATAAACCTCAGAATTGTTTTAAAGCATCTACTGTACAGTATATTCACGACAGCTACAATGAAACAAAGGCAAGCGGAAACGGGACATTATCGCATACACGCACAGTTGACCCCTATAATCCGATAACATCATTTGTGTTATATGGTATACTTTCTACAGTCACATGATTTTAGTCAGCTGTGGAGAGATGTTTCAAACTGGAGGGGTTAGATATTGCCTTCATTAACCCCTACAGTATGAAAAGTCTTTTGTAAGTTGAATAAAATCATTTGATAGTAGGAATAATTAACTTAAAATGATGCCGCCAGAATTGAAGGGTTTGATAATACTGTACTGGTCCATCACTCAGCAATATACAGTCTACAGTATGGTAACTCCCAGAAAGCTTGGTTGCCAGACTTTTTTTTTAAGCTCATGTAGAGGACAGGGTATTTTGATTCTAGAAATGAGAGGAAACAAAATCATCATCATCATCAACTTCATTGTCATTGCCACCTTATTTCTCTGCAGTAAGTGAGGTAAGTTACCTCCTCCAATAAGAATAAGAAATATTAAAAATTGGAGAACTATAAGAAAAAGAGTAACAGTCTGTCCCCTTCACTTAAAAAAATGCAGACTGGAGCTGGATGTCACCATTTTAATAAGTAAGAGTATTGTCCAAGCTCCTCAGGAATTACCATTATATTACTTTACAAAGTTAATTACTTTTGCCCACCACCATACACTCCATGCAGAATTGTTTTTGAAATTATAATGTAGGTTTCGTTGCACATAATAGTTGGGCTGGAACCAGTAATTTATAGGGTAGCTTAACTTCTTCAGCCCAATGTTGTATTTTTTTTGTTCATTTTTGTGGCTACCAGAAACTCTGTTCAGCTTTGGAAAATATTGGAAGGGGTTTTTAAAGACTATATTTGACTTCTCCAGTTTGAGTCTCCCCAAAGCCTACTAATAACAGCAAGAATACACTAATAATACTAGACTGAAAGTGATAATAAACATAGGTAGTTACTATGTAAAGATACTGAATAATTATACATAGATGGATCATAGAGTTGTCTCTGAATAGTACTGGATTAGATAATAAGTTATGAATGAAGTTAATTCCTTCAGTCCATTAAAGTATTATTTTTTTCATTTTACTTTTATTCATCTACAGGTGATTTTATTTAGCCTAGGAGAGACTTTTTGAACTGGAGTGTTTAGATGTACCCTTGATTATTATCTCTAATATGTGAAATATTTCCAAAGCTAAATGCCCAGTACAGCCTTTGGTTCATTTTTCTTTGCATTAGAAATACATGGTATGTCTAAAATGAAAAATACATCATTGGAGTGAGTGAGCTGTCAAATAATCGTTCACTTTGGAGAAATTATTGTCACATTAAACCAAAATATGGGAATATGGATTAGTGTAAAGCACTGAGAATACATTATTTATACCCCTCATTGAAACCCTTTGAGAAAAAGATTCATCTGACACAGTAATAATTGGGAATGAACAGCTGATTTAGTGAGTGCAGAAGAGTTCCATTTCTTTTACTGTACATGAAGTCTGATTTAGTATAGCTTTAAAGAAAAATAAAGAAATACTAAGTAACAGCCAATCCCTTTGAAGTATAATGTCCCGAGAATAGGCTACAATAGTGGCAGCTGTAATGTGTGATACGGCAAACATCTATCACCAATAACTGCATTAAGGTGGACTGGTACTGATTTGCAGGGTTGATACTGAATATTGTACAGTACTACACTTGATTACAGTATAGTACAGTATTTGCTTTCCTAACCTCATTATGTAATATGATAGTTTTATATATATATATATATATATATATATATATATATATATATAAAACTATCATATTACATAATGAGGTTAGGAAAGCAAATACTGTACTATACTGTAATCATGTGTAGTACTGTACAATATTCAGTATCAACCCNATATACATACATATACATATATTAACTATATTCCTGCTATTACCAAATGGTTTAATTCAGTTCAGGGGGTGGCACGTACAGTATAATATTTTACTCCTGGTCCTGCAAGACTGGTTTATTCATCCTAAGAGAGACCCCTCTAGTTTCGTGAAAGCATTAGAAGTATTCTCCATTAGCTTCACTAATATGACTTTTATAAATACTGTACTTACTCTTGGTATCAGCATATTATTTTATTCACTTAGAGAGGCCTGACATAGTTAATGATAAAATACTACAGTGCTGTACTTGATAATCAAATTCTGTACATGCAAGAAAAATATACAGCAGCAGGGTTTTTCTTCATTTTGTAAATTACAGAGTACATGTGAAAATTCCATTTACTGTACTGGTATTTATTTTCTGGGGAAAAGAATATTCAGTACTACCTTGCACTCAGTGCCATTCCACATTATCATATTTTTTTAAAACAAGCAGGTGGGTACAAGCAGCTGTGTTACAAAATCAGATCCCAGTATAAAATAATAATCTTTTCACTGTGATGATGTATTTTTAAATTCTATTCTTGCTGCTGCCAGACCATTTTATTCAGCTTTGGAAGGACCTCAGTTTCAAGGTTTATTGATGGCTATATTGAGCCCTACCAGGTTGAAAAATCATCATTGAGCTGAACCTAATCATGTGATAGTAGCAAGTATAAAATGTGAAAACTACGTCATCACATCAAAGTGGTGAAAGATTTACAAAACATCGATCCTTTTCTACATAGTGTCCATTTTCTAATATAGCACATAACCATTTGTTTTCTTTTGGCACATGAATATTATATTACACCACATCCACATCATATCCAATGCCCACATTTATTCATGGTTTCACATATATTTGTAATACTGTATTTGGAGTAGGATAAGTGGTGCAAAAAAAAACAAAACAAATGGACGTCGATGTTGTGGAAGAAATGAATAAAGAGTAATGTTGCAATAGAGAACTGCTAAAGAGGTGTTCAAAAATATATACAATTTAACATACAAAGTATTATTTTCAGTGATTTGGGATAAGCTTACAGGTTTAGAGAAAATGTACATGTAGATAGTGGTGCTGCAAAAATAATGCCAAAGCACTGATGTCATGATTTGAGAGAAGCCAAAAAACTTTGAGATATTATACATACTCAAGGAACAATATTTCAGTATTTAGAGAGTAGTGTTTTTTAAAGATAATATACATACCATCCATCCATCCATCCATCATCCAGTTCTATGTTGCCCCATGAGGAGCGCAGGAGCCCGGGGCTAGGTGAGTTGGTCCTGACATTTAAGATGAGTGACCAGCCTCGCTCATCTCTTAGTGGCATTACATGAGCAGTAAACCCCAACCACCCCTTGGATATATAAACCTACACAGGCTCAATCCGATTGGAGCACCTTAATATTACCCACTAAACCACCAGGCGCCATAATTTGGTTATATGGTCACCACCCAGTGTAGTAAATGGTTTCCTGGTGTACAGGAAACCATTTGGCTTGTCACTCATTGTATTCACCCATAGGCAGAAGGAAGAGGAAAGAATGAAAGAAAGAAAGACAAAAGAGGGAGTGTAAAGTCACCTGCAGACAGAAGATTTGGGAGAAGTATAAAGGATTTGTATAAAGAAAGTCATAGAAATATCAGTGGGGATGTGGGAAAGTTTCTAAATAATGTACATGACTGTACCTTAAAATATGCACTGGTTTGGGAAAAGATTTGAGGAATATTAAGAAAGCACTGGTGTAAAGAAAGCCTTTGAAATTATAGATGTATGGGATAAGTTTTATAGAGAATACCCTCATCCATAATAAACATTGCTTTATCATCTGCCATTTGGATGAAGCTTTTCAAGCAGTGGAGGTGCATACAAAAAATGCAAAAGCAGCAGCACAGTGCCAGAGTCTATAGAATCTGATAGCAACATTTTTGGTAAGCCAGCTTTCAGTGTCATTTTATTTCATACCATCAACCCACATCACAGATTACAACACTAACTACCTTGCATGCTGTATAGACACTGTGAATGGATTTTGTGGTATCATAAACAAAGTGATGTGTAAATGAATGAACTGTACATAAGGTATATCCATATACCTATATATATATATATAAACCAATATTAGATATAGCTACTAGTACAGATACTGTATATACAGATATAAACTGAGAATCATAAACTAAAACTACAGCATATACTGTATAAGGTAATAATGATATGTACAAATCTGACTTAAACTAGTAGTGTAAAGAATTAATATTGGGGAACATAAAAACTAGAATTGTTAGAAATTAATATTAATGAAGAGCATAAACAGCTGGTTGTAACATGTCAGTCCCATCAGTACCCTGACATTACTGCTGCAACCAATTCATTTTATTCAGTTTAGAAGAGACTTCTTAGTAGTGCAGGGCTTATTGATCATTGTTTGTAACCTTTTTAGTTCGTGAGGTACTACATAAGCCGAATGTAAGAATTTAGGGCCAGCCAGATGTGCTGGAGAGGGATGTCTTCATGGAGTGGCACCAATATAAATGGGCAACAAAAATGGTTTAGTGGACTGTAATAGAAGGGCAGTTAAGGCTGCAGTCCACTGGATTCACAACAATAACAACCTCATGAGGCCCTACATAAACTGAATAAAGTAATTAAGGGCCGGTCTGAATAAATTATTGTATAGATGTCATCGTAAAGAAGGGGTTAGGTGCACTTTCTGGACTACTTTACAGTATGGCATTGGTAGATATTTACTGATCAAAGGTGCTGTGCAAATAGCTGAAGCAATTTTTTTCCCTCATTGTCTTAATACCCAGGTAAATTGTAGTGTTAGTACTGGAGAGCATACTAGTAATAGCGATTTTTTTTTTTTTTTTAATACTGTAATAAAGTCAACTGATTGTAATATTGTGGATGTTGACAGCTTTAAGATAATCTCTTGGTTACTGTGATGCTAGGGAGCTTACACTGATGAGAATACTTTACTCTCCTAATTCTTCCTCCTTTTATTAACTTTTTCCTTCACATTATTATTATTATTATTATTTCTTTTTTGTATTTTTTTTTTTTTTTTTTTTTATGCATGGAAGAAGGAACCAAAGGTATGGTAAAGAAGTGGCTAACATTAAGTACCTAAACAGATTCTCAGCTTCAGTTTTGTTTATATACTGTATATATATATATATATATATATGCTGAATTGTTTATATAGCATTTTTTCTTTGTTAGTCAGTGTTATATTTTATTGTTGTAGAGGCAGAAATCATTGTTTTTTCAGTTTTACTTTATTTTTTTAATTATTTATTTTTATTTGTTTTTGCCACTATGTATTTCAGTAACTTAAATGCTCTCCTGTGGGTAAAAACATTGCTTTCAGTAAATGCACAGTATTTAAAGGCTGCTGTTTTATTTAAATAAGAATTGAGGTTAAAACAAGTGAACAAGGTATGCAGTACAAGTAAGATGCTGTGCAAATATTGGATGATTGAAGAAAAAGAAGAATGTTTGGTTAATACTTTTGTGTACTACAGTACATAAAAGTGCTCATACATGCACATGCACTCGTACACAAAAACATACATCTGGTACATACATACATACACACATGGGACAAAATAGTAAATAAACATTGAGTGAAACATTTCAAATTTTTTTGTGTGTGCCCTTAACAAAACTATATATACATAATCTGTAAAAAGCAACAGTGAATAACAACCTCCTCCCTCCAGTTCGTATTTTCGTTTTTTTGTCTCAAATCGATGTCTGGAGCATCACACATCCCAAACACTGCAACACTGAACAGTACGTTGACATCAAACACCAGGTGATCAACTGAATTCAGGCACTAACTAATCATTGTCAATATCGCTGTCATCCTCATCACCTTTATCATCATCATCATTTTAACCCTAGTTCGCACTTAAAGTATGGGGTGAGGTAGGATTTGAATAAAACAGTGGTAGCCAATTGAAGCACTAACACGGATATTGTAGTGGAATTTCACATGTTTATACAGTATGTTTAAACCTTGGCTTACCCTACAATCTCACGACCTGATTGCCACATCTAGCATAAGATGCAAGCAAGCTGCCAACATGTTCATCATTGTCATCCTGAATTTTCTCCAGTAATACTAAAAAGAAGAGTTATAATGATGTTGATTTCAAGAAGAAATGAGCTGTAAATACTATCATCAGCATTCTGGCCATTCCCCCCCACCCCCCACATGGTGAGATAGAAACCCCACTACAGTGACAAGCATAATGAAGTTTGTGGTACTCATCCATCCTTCAGATGATCGCCTTGTGCTGGGGTGTTGCATGTGCCTCAGCTCGAAGCACAACACATTGGACAAAATACAGCAATACTAGACAACTCGAAGACAAAACTATTATTCTTTGGGGGCATAGTGTCCTCACAAAATTGACTTAAAGCTAAACTGATGTCTAAAGATGAGGCTGAAAGATCCTGAATGCTAATAAAACTCCCACAAAGCTAAATCACTAACATACCGATAAACACGATGGCAGACTTCTAAAAAACGTGCCAATAATCGACTACAGTACCACACATTAACCCCTCTAGTACAGCATCTCTGTTTTATTCTTTTTATGCCTTAAACAAAAGAGATCTCTGTCAATCACCTCTTTCTAATTATGTAATTTCTATTTTGTCGTACTGTCTTCATACAGTTTTATTCATCTCCAGAGAGACTTCAGTACAAGTGATCTCTTGTAAGGTGAAAATCATTAGAAGGTAGTCAGAACAGAATAAGATATACATTATTGACTTAAAGAGGCCAAGCTGAATTAAAGTCATCTGGCATTGGCACGGTTCAGAGATTCGGTGTACCAGAGGGATTAACTGGGACACAGAATTGCCACTGCACGGAGAAGCAACACATTGGGCCGTTTCCTCATCGGTTAAAGAGGCTCCCCAGCACCTCTTCCTTCCCAGTATATTTCAGTACAGCAGTTTGTAAGAAGTTGTAATAAAATGCGAATTCCCTTTCTCTTGACGAAAACATTAAATGTGATAATTATGTACGGTATATAATTTGTAATTTTTAGTGGCCAGTCTTTCTTTTGAGCACAGTAAGATTATAAAAAATGCAAAGCAGGAGGAGATGGAGGATGAGAGACTGACTAGAATAATGTATATGAGAGAGGTGGTGTGGGAGGAAAGGGGAGACTAAAGATAAAATGGAGGGATGGGGTACAAAGGTGTATGAGAGAATGGGGTGTGAGTTGGTGAGAGGGCAGCCAAATGGGAGAGCAGGATGTGAGTTGTAGTGAGGGTAGTCATGTAGCAGAGGACAGGATGATATGGAGGCAGTTCATTTGTGTTCAGTTCTTATAGGATTATGGTTTCTGTCTCAAGGTCGAGGTAATCTGTTGCCTCAGGATTAAGGAAGAGGTACTAGAAAGACTCCTAAGCCCACGAGACCAGTGCCCAGAGACTACAGTGGTGCTGGTGAATCAGACTAGCACAGGCTTGAAGAGAGGTGTGCAACTTTGTCACACAAAATCTTAGGGTATAATTAAAGCTTCACAAAAGGATTCCGGTGAGAAAATTGGCTTCTTGAAAACGTGACTGTTACTGTTTTTTTTGGAGGGAAGACAATGGGTGTTGGCCTGGATAAATTTAGAGTATTATAAAAAATCTCTTAGTTGTATTCTCAAAACAAGAGATGCTGAAAGTCCAGGAAAGCCCTCAATTGCACAGTCATTTGTTTAACTCATGGTGCAAATGAAACATATTTAGTCTCTGCTGCATTGCTAAATGTGCTCTGTAACATGGCATGCAGGCTAAGCACAAGGGATGCTCTCAACTGTTATATAAATGAGTCATGATTAGAGTTGAATGTTTAGCACCTCTTTCTTCACTACTGGGTGCTGGAGAGGGATGCCTTCATGTGGTGGCATTGATATAACCAGTTGGTTCTGCTGCCCAGGTACACTGACATCCCTTAACTCCCTCCTTATCTCCTGCAAGTAGGATGTCGAACTGCAGGAAAAGGGCAGTTTCAGCCTGCAGTCCACTGGGTTCATATCCAGATAAACCTAGAGTTACTATTATGATTCCCTGCTACTAAATGCATTCTGCAACATAACCTGCTGGCAAACCACATCCAGTACTTATAATTGCTACATGACTGACAGTCACAAATTCAGGGCTTGCATACATCTTCACCATTCTGTGTTAAAAATATGTCTTTTGCTTAAGAGAATAACACAGGGCTGCCATTAATTACAGTACACAAATGAAGACAGCCATCAAGAATAATTAGAGTATGAAATTTACGTGCAGTTTCTCATAATACAGTATAGAATACCATAATATAATTGAATGCTTTGTCAATAGCACAGCACCTACAATAAAATGCCCTCGTAATTCCAGTCTCCTGATATGCCTTTGATTTTTTTATTCCTCCCTTGTATTTGTGTAAATATTATTGTATGTATTTATTTTTTTGGTGACTGATACTGAGACTGACCAACAGATATGATGTGTAATAATGAAACCTAACCTGATACTCTATTACATTTAGTGAACATCAGAGAAAGATGATTTGGGGAGGGTAATACAGTCAGTTACATCATAATCATCCATCTGTCCATTCATTCATTATTCAATCCTTTTATTGCCTCATAAGAGCATAGTGTCCTGGGACTAAGCAACTCAGTATGGACTTTTAGTGCAGGGGTGACGAGCTTCATATGCCTCCAAAAAGATGAAATTGAGGGGAATTATTGTAGCTGTCAGTACTATTTGTCTGAGATTTGCTTACATCATTATAAAGCAGTTTGCATGCAAGTCAAGAAACATACAATCACATTAAACAATGGACAGGATATGGTCGGAGAATTTGGCTGAGTGCCAGCGATATGTGTTTTGAACATTGTAAAGATGAGTGTTATTGTTTAGTACAGCAAGCACTTCATTGTTTTGCACAGCAAGCATATTATAGTTTCATACAGTGGAAATTGAACAGTTTTGTACAACAAGCATTTCTCTGTTTCATTCAGCAGGAGTTTTATAGACCTGTATAGCAAACTTCATAACCTCAAGGAGGAAGTTTCATTGTTATACATGAGAATTTAGTTTTGCACAGAAAGAATTTCAGTTTCATGTGGGAGATTTCATAGTTCTGTACCTTACTGTATTTTCATAATTTGTAAATTTTCATAATTTGTTTCCTTCAAGCAAGTTCTCTCTTCATGTAGGATTTAATCTTAAATCAAAAGTTGAAGTGCTGTACCAAAGTAACATAAGTCATGATGTTCTGGCTTGGTTTATCACTTAAATACTGTACTGTATAGAACTTTGTGTGTGTGTGTGTGTTTCAATAATTTCTGTGTCTGTGTTAATTTGACTGGGTTCGCACATTCATCAGTGATTTTCTGGTGTTGTCTGTGTGATTTTCAGTGTTACGTGTGTATTTTTCTGTACTTTTTTTTGTCTTTTTTTTTAAAAGTTTATCCATGCTTTCAACAACGTGAACACCTGATGATATGTAAAAGGTAATGCTTTCATAGTTTCAGCATCAGAAGTTTATGCATTTCTTTTGGTTTGTGTGTGTATTTTTTTAAATATAAATTTTATATACAGTAATAAGGTATGGATACATTAACCTTTTCAGTACTGTGACATTTTCTCTCTCTTCCCGTGGTCTGTGACATTTTCTCTCTCTTCCCGTGGTCATCAGATAGTTTACTCAGTTTGCGGAATGCTGTTTGCAGTGAAGAGAATAGAGATTATTGTATGAGAATTTCTCATTCCCTGCGAGAGGTCTTCCCAAATTAGAATATACAGTCTGGTGGTAGTGAGAATAAAATACAAAGGGACATCACCATACTGAACACTTCAAGTACCATTGCATAATGACGTAATGATAGTAACAAAAAAGCGGTCCTTTCTTTTAACCCTTCGCTGCTGTGGATTCACCCAAGTACAGTATTTTATTCAGTGGTAAAATAATTTTGTTCAGTTATTCAGTTTTCAGATAATTTTGTTCACCTGTAAAAAATCCCAGTGGTTACGCTAAGAGCAGTTTTAATTCTTGAGTAACCATTATGCTTCATTGGATTTCCTTTTTCAGGCTAATTTAAAATGGTGTGCACTTTTAGTTCATTCATTTTAGCCGGATGGAAGTGTTCATCCCTTTGCAGTTTATTGCTCGTACCTTGGTGACATAGTAAGATGATACATGTACCATAACTTCACCTCATTTTCATAGCACTTCCTCAAGATCAGCAACATATTCTGCTGTTAACCGAAGACGGTGAAATGAAATTTTATGACGAGCTAAAGTCAAGAAAGTATATTAATTGAAAAGTCATCCCAGTGACTAAATTATTACAAATGATGTGAATGTTGTTACATACTGCTGTGGATTCAGCTAGATATGATTTTTATTTAGCCTGACTTCAGCAGCATCCACACCAAATGCCTGCTGGCACTGGCAGTTGCAGGGTGGAGTTTTGGATCATTTTACTCATACAAGTGGCCCCACTGGATGTGGGCAGGTACAGGTTGCAGTGATGCAGAACTGCCCACGCCAGCAAGTGTTTGGTGTGGAGCCAGCATGAGAC
This sequence comes from Birgus latro, assembly GCA_018397915.1. Taxonomy (NCBI): domain Eukaryota; kingdom Metazoa; phylum Arthropoda; class Malacostraca; order Decapoda; family Coenobitidae; genus Birgus; species Birgus latro. The sequence goes on from JAGKTI010000164.1 coordinate 136,133, forward strand.
ATGTGTATTTAGTTGAGAGAAGTGCTAGTACACCTGTAGTCCAAGGGTTACATGCAGTATGACTTTTGTTGTCATATACATGGTACTGCTCTTGTGTACTCTGTGGAGCCACATAGGTACAGTATTGTATTACAGTAAATAATGAGGTGGTTTTGATTATCCCGGCAATCAAAGGGTCATAAGCAATATGATTTTGTTTTACTATGCATTTCACATTAGCCCAGAATTTCAGCTCAGTGTTAATGGTTTACTGAGAAAGAAGAATATCAGTTTATCATTACAGTCAGTCCTCCTGCAGTCCCTACATTGTGGGCTTTATTTTTGCTGTGGTTCTTTCACCCTTACTTGGCCCAGATTTTTGTCCCTTTGCAGCATATTTCATGTATCTCAATCGCAGAAAGCAACAATGCTGCTGCTCTGTGTCTGTTCCATAGCATTTTTTCATGGTCAGGTCATCTTTAGTGCTAATTAATTGCTACATCTTGAAGAGATGGCAATTTTAGGCCAAGTTATAATAAAAGTAATATAATGCAGTAATAGAATCCTGAGTTATAATACTGTCCTCATTAACTCTCTCATGGTCAGGCCCACTGTAGTACTCCCTTCCAGCTAAAACCAGACAACGTAGTTTAAGTGAGAGTGAGTCATATGAGCCTGAGATTGTTAATAATGAACTGGCTATAAACAAAGACAGACTCTTCACATTAACACCAATCATCATAGTGATAAACCCCAATTACTTAACCATTATCTTCCCTCCAAGATAAGTTTCTTGATGGTTATACTCACCACTGTATACAGTATATCAGTATAATATTTATATAATTGTATTTTTTTTTCTTTTTGCTATCCTATTTACAAAGCTTGATTGTATAATGTCCCATAACAGACATAGTATAAGCAATGTACACTTTTAGGGCCATTTAAAAATTACAAAATGTCAACCTCAAGAAATAGTTGTTCTTAGCTTGAAAGTGTTTATCTGTAATCATTTTTCTCTGTTATTTTCTGTGATTGCAGTGAAGGCTAATCTGTATTTTTATGTGCTGAGGAGGCTGTGTAGAACCTCATTTCTGTTATTTGTTGGCACAGTACACCTTAATATATATATATTTTTTTTTATTAATTTTCTTTTAGCACTGACCTAGCTTTCATCATCATCACTATCATCCAGGCCTCCTTTTATTGTGTCTGCAGATGGGGTGAGTCAATGTCACACAAGAGAATATTAACATGTTCAGTGCTGACATAACTGGTAAGGAAGAGGTGTTAAGGAGCATCCCAAGCTTACAAGAATACAGTAATCCCTCAATTATGTGACGCAATAGTGCCAAAGGCATATCCGGGTAATGGGTAAAGGCTCCATTCCGATAACGGATTTCTCCCATGGCCCCCCTTCATACATAACCTAACTTTGAAAGTCAGTGTTAAAGGCCACTAAAGTACATTGTACAACACTTGTTCCTGTTGTTAAACACCACTGTCTGGTCAAGCAGACCTATAAACCACAGCCAAGCAATTACCATGGTCAAGCAGACCCATCAACCACAGACAAGCAGTCACTACTGAAGGGCCGTATCAACCACAGACAAGCAGTCACCACTGCCGTACCCTGCAGTGACATGAAAACATGAAAAAAAATGGCTGCATGAATATGCAAAGGGCACACAAAACATAATGGTAAAATGGAATGAAATCATGGTACAGTACAGTAAGCTAGAATAAAATCAACATCAACACTCACGATTCGAACATCCCGCATCAATCTTACCCAGGATCTCTCGCTTCTTCAGAGTCATCACTACCCTCTTCCTTTTCCCAGGTGGAGGGGCCATCATCACACACCCTAGGAAGAGGCATGCAAGGAATAGCAAGGCCAGAGGCAGGTAGGGAACAACCACAAAAGCCGCCACATGCACTGCCATAATAACGGTCCGAGAAGAGCTGTTCACTACGTTGTCGTTGCGCGGGAGAACGACTGAGGGGGTCTCAAGTGGACGCTGGGTGAACTATCCAGCCAGACAGGGCGGCACCACCGGACTATTCCCACCTGGCTGGGGCGAAAATGTTTGCACGACCATTTCCACGCGGACACATGCATTTTGTCTTGATATAATGGAAAAATGTACGAATAATGGTTTCAAACAGCCATATCACAGCGTCCGGGTAATGAACGTCTGGATAATAGAGGGATTACTGTATAACCCCATCTCTCTCTTTCGTTAATTTTTTCATGAAAGTGATTGCTCAGCTCTTAGTATTGGCTTCCTTCATGGCAGCACTGACCTTTACTGTTTTATCACCTTTACACTTCCATGAAACAGTCTCAGCTCTGTCTTTTATCACTGTTATCATTGTCTTCTACATCATCATCATCACTGTCGTCATCATCATCCCCATTTTTCCCACTCAAAATTAAGAATGTTGTGGGTTAATAAAACTTTCACCTTACTGCCACAAAAACCCCTTTGGCTCTGTAATTTTCAAATGACCCTGCACATACTTATAGGCTCATAACAAACGTATATCACATCATCACCCATCACAAAGAGTCTAAAATGCACAGACGCCTAGGAGTCCTCGCCACAACTCTAGATTAAATCCCTAGAACACCCGCTAAGTTACAAAATATATCACTCTACGCTATACATTACAATCTCTGACAATTTTTGGAAGTATGAACTAAAGCTTTGGTACAACATCCTGTTCATATATCAGTTTGCTTTCAGTTTACTACATTGTATAACGTAACCCTTTGAGTCAAGGGATGTCTTTCTAAATTTTATTACACTTTCCTGATGATGTTATTCAACAGTGGAAAGACTGGAAAGAGATGCATTCATGCAGTGGCACTGATGTAGCCAGACAGGCATGCTGCTCAGTTATGCAAACAGCCCTCCGCTTTTTCCGTATCTCCCAAAAGGTGGATGATGTACTGCCAGAAAAGGGTAGCTTCACCTTGCAGTCCAGTATGTTCATATTTCATTTTAACTTCAGAGTACTACTACTGCTACCACTACTACTCCCCCCCTTTCAATAAGAGATACCTTTCCTACGCTGAATAAAACTGTCAAATAGCAGCAAGAATAGATAAAGAAGGACATCACATGAGCTGAAAGGGTTAATTGGTCTTCAGGATTACAATTATTTCTCGTTATAAAAGCTTAGTTCAAGTACTGTAATTCTTAGATGCATTACTGTTACAGTATCTAGAAATAAAGTCCTTTTAAATTTTCCTGGCTAAATTGCCCTGCCCCCTTCTGTAGCCAATTGGCTGATGTAGGAAATATAATGCTACAGCTCTCTCTTACTTATTTCCATGTAAGTTTTTTTTTTTTTTTTATCACTTTCAAAGTCATATCACCATCAGGTGTAGTCTGTAGGTGTGTGGGGAAAAAACGGCAAGTTTGATATTGAAATTATAGTTCTAACAATTGCAGTATGTAATAAACTTTGTGCCTGTAGTAGTCCCTTGGCATTCACCCAATCACAGCTCAGCATCAAATTGGGGGCATGGCTGAAGTTAAAACAACTGGACTCTAGTAAGTCATTAGCTTTGGCTGATATTGAGACAAGTTTCCTAAGTGACTACACTACAGTATAGTTTACAAAATATGAGAAACAAATAATTGAAAACATTAATATGGGATGTACTATATATACATAAAGTCTCTAAATTACAAAATAAATTTTTCAACAGTTAATAGCTATGATCCAGATAAACTGTAGAAAGACAGAGAGAGTTACAGAAGCAAGAGAAAAATATATTGTAGGCCTGTATATTTAACACTCTGACCAGTGTACACTTATAGATCCAGCTGAGTTTCATTTTTGGTAATTAAACTTATGTAGTGTGATGATGCCTTCTTCATGTGTTACTTACTGATGCCAGATAATTTATTTAGAGTTTAGAGTTTACTGTTTGTGTTTTCTTAACCCCATCACTATGAGACACTTCTAAGCTGATTAATGTTTTCTGGTGGTACAGTAGCAAGAATGACATATACAAGATATCATACTGAAGGTGTGGTGTTTCATACATTTGATTACCCCTCTGTTATAGCTCAAGGAAAAAAAGTGATAATAGTCAATCCCATATTATCCTTGAAGACTAGATGACTGAGCTGCATTCCTGGTGACATCACACAGTCAGATTGGCTTTAGTAGTCACATGACAGAAAAATCTCTTGCTGCCTCTTAGGTTTGAATCGTAGTGCAGATATACCTGAAATGTCTGCCACTACACCACAGAAATATCCAGAATACTTGTCCAGTATATGAAACTATCGATGAAACCGTTTTCTTGTCTCTCACCTACTTCACATAGCTGGTCAGAGGGATAATACAGCCTTATTTTCCCAATTTCTCAATTTGGAGTCATGTTCTGTCTCCTGATTCTTGGTCAGTCTTTGGGCCCTAATTTCAAGGCTTAAGAGGCTTTCTTGCACCTTTTCTTGTGGTATATTTGGCATATTAAGCGTTAATGTGCTGTTATGTATCTTTAACTCTCATGGTCATGCCTTTTGTAGTCATTTGTAGTACTGTATTTTAACCCAGCTGAAAGTGAGTCACAGGAGCATGGGAGAGTCAGGAGTGTCACCATTAACCCTGAACAAATTTAGTATTACTGAATCTACCGCCAGATAATATTTATTCTGCTGGAAGTGAGTCACAAGAGTCTGAGAGTGAGATCTGACAAAAAAAAAAAAAGAGAATATTAACAGGCCATTTGCAAAAAGCAGCTGGTAAGGAAGGTTTGCAAGAAAGCCTCATAAATCCACAATATTTTTGTCCGTAGTCATAATTTCATCACCTCAAGAGCCACTGGTTTATGTGAGTGGCACACACAATGGGTTGGAGGGGGAACTAATTTGTACACACACACACACACATTGTCATTAAACCCTTCAGTACAATGGCACCTTCAGTTATTTCACTCTTGAATTTGCCAGAGTTTTATCAGCTTCATCATTCACATGATGACCATCATCATCATTCACACTTTTCCCACCTTTTAAGGCATAAGGAGGCATCTCTACTAACCTTTTCAGTGCTGATGTCTTTTCTTATTATTGCCAGTTTTATGCATCTCAGGAAGGATTTCCTTTGCTGAAGGGGTTAACAACAGTGATTAGTAGTACAGTTTGATGTACCATATTTTGCTTTCAAACTTTTGCCTTATAAAGAGCAATAAATGTTATTTTTCTAATTACTAATAAAGATTATTTTTCAGTTAATGTTACTAGCTTTATCGTATAGAACCTTCCATCACTGCATGGTATGGTATAAAAAAAAATGCAAGAACTATACAGTAGCACACTCTGACAACCACTGTAACTATTTACTGAATTGCTGCCACGTTTTAAATAGTCTGTGTATGGAAGCAGTGAATTTCCTTCATATATCTCTTCATCGCCTGTAAAGTCTGTCAACATTGAAAGTGCTGTGGAGGATGTATACAGCCTGGGACATTCATTTGCAGATGTTTACCTAATTGGAGGATTGCTGGGCATCAGGGAATAGGTCATGAAGTCTATGCCCGGAGTAATAAAAAAAAAAGGGGGGAGGGGGTCCTCGAGTGTTAATGCTGGACAGACTGGTATTCCTGTTACATCTCAAGAATTTTTGCTGTACTGTACAGTGAAGACCTGTCATTATCTTAAGAGAAAAAAAAAATCTTTAGCACAGTACAGTACTTAAATTGTGTCTAAGAAATGCATTTTGCATATAGTGAAGTAAAACTACTGTATACACTATATGTTACTCTTTACCTATTTTATCATCTTTGGTGTGTGATTAGGTGATTCTTCACTAGTCTCCAAGTCCAAAACACTATGTCAGTCACATTTTTTCTTTTTTTAAATACATTATCTGTACTACAAAGTGTATCATCAGTAGTGTGTATTGTAATGATGGAAGGTTCTGATGTGGTTTATTTAGTCTCATTTTTGTTTTAGGTTAAATCATGCTGATCTTTGTCAGTGTCTTAAAAAATATATCACCACTCTTAATTATACATGTATGCTTAGTATCTACCGTCTTCTCTCGGAGATGATGCCTCTCTGATACATCTTTTTAGGGACAACATTTAAACTTTACATGTTCCCATGATTACCGGTATTTGAATATTAGGTTTGTGGTATCTTATTTGAACTCAAAAAGAATCCCAGTATCCAGTCACTCCAATTACTAAGAGAATTCAGTCTTAAGTTTTATATTCCTAAACATATTGTAAAAACAATTTACCACCTAACTTATGGACAGAAGTTCATAAATATACATCATGTACTTTAATGGACAAATTTAAAGCTCAGTGGGTCAAGTAATCGGTAAGCGTTACTGTAAGTTCTTGTGTGAAATAATAATAGATACGAACTCAGTGACATACTGTAATTCTTATCAGCATTAATCCCTTCACCCCATGATGTAATTTTGAGTTCATTCTTGCTATCGTGAGTTAATGTTATTTAGCTTAAACTGTTCAAGTCAGAGGGATTAGATATAGTTTCTGTTAACCCCATTTCTGGCACGGGCTCTCTGAATCTAAATGAACTTATCTGATAGCAAAAATAAAATGAAAAATACATCATCATAGTGAAGGAGCTAAAACATTTATGAAATATGTATAACTTTTTCCAGTATACCATACTCATTAAACAGATTCCACAGCATGTAGTCGGATTTTCAAGTTTTGTAGTACTGTATATATAAAATAATTTCCAAGCTCCATAATATTTATAAACTATCAATTTTCATGTTCCATAGCATATATAAGAATAATATTTCAAAGTATCACATTATAAATACTGTATAAGAAAAAATACTATATGATTTTTAGGTTTTATACCACATTTAAACAATTTTCAAGTTTCATATCATATTATAAACTAATAATTTCTAGAGACTTTGTAGCACATGTAAAGTTATGATTCCAGTTCCATAATATATTCATACTTAAAATTTCCAGGTTTTATATGTATCTTATGGAAATCATCAACTACTCACTTACAGAAACCAACCTCTCAGATCTCCACATCCACAGGACCCAACAGCCCAGAACTGCAATGACCCTTGGGCTTGAATGTCAGAGTGGAGTGTTGTTGTGGTGCTTACTTTCATGGGCGCCCCAAGCCGAGAATATTCTTCTTGGGGCTGGTGGCCGAGCTGGTCCCTTCATCACCAAACAGCCGCCGGAAACTGGGGAGACATGAGGTAATTATTAAAGGTAATGATAAAAAGGGTAACAACCACTCCCTTTTTACCCCCTTGGAGATGTAGGGGCCTGAGGGTGTTGTACTGTTAATAAACCCTTGAGGTTAATCATGAGAAAGTAGCAAAAAGAAAATACAGTACACAGAATATAAATTGGTGATGGGGATAAAGGAAAATTGTTTTGAATCCATCTTTGTAAGGTAGTTGTTTATGGTGTACTATTCGGGTATATAAGTAGTGATTGATAATGAGTAAATGTGAAATAGCAGAGGGAATTGTGATGTAAAGAGTAGTAATATAGAAATTTGCAGGGAAAATATGGCAGAGATTAGCTCACTCAAGGAATTCATGGAGAAGGTTGGGGTAGGCCCTTCTTCAGCAGTGGACTTGCAGTGGCTGATGACGATGAATATAGAAATTAGTAGAGGGGAAGTATGATAAATACTGATAAGGAAATTTGCACTAGGAACTAAATCAGAAGCCTAAGATTGTGTTTGGATTTGAAATTAAGAAAAATAATATGAAGCTGAAACTTTCAGTAGGATTTAAATAAGAAAACCAAGAATATGTTAGGGTTATTGGTTGAAGAGAATACTAACTGAATTATGGTTGCTAATGTTTAGTGATGTATAACCCCTTTCTTATGTAACACCTTTTTCTAGCTATGTCCAGGTTATGATGTGGTTTTTTATTTAGCTTAGAAAATGAATGTGTTATTCAAGATGCTATAGAAAATGTAATAAAGGAAGAGGATTGGTTTCAGGAGAGTAAAATCAAAGTCTGTGCAGGTTGGCAGATAGCTGAGTTTCTTTTTGGCTTTCCTACAATTTCAGCCTATCTGACATGCCCACTGGTATCAGTTCAAATGCCCATAAGGTGGCTGCAGTGTATTTTGACTGTGTGCCATCAGGTGTTTAGTCTGGTCACCTACCCTTAAATGTTTTGGACTGTAAACAGTGATATCCTAGCCTTAGGGTTCTACATCTCACAAAGAATACTATGAAACCCTTTTTTTTTTTTTTTTTTTTCCCTGGAAAGGTTTCCAGTTTATGGCTATTTGGAAATTAATAACATTAAGCTTCTGTTTATCCCCTACACAGTAATTTTTTTCATATCACATAGCTCCATTTTCATTTAACTTGTATAAGGTGGATGTGCAGTGCATCCCTGCGTGCAAGGCCTGGGGGGGCTGGGTTTGCGATGGAAGAGTTGAGAGGTAGGATGGGACTGGAGTGTACTGGTGTTGTGATGAGGAGATGTAGGCTGAGGTGGTTTGGACATGTGGGAAGGATGTGGGATGATAATTGGGTACAGAGGGTGAGAGGTGTTAATATTGGGGGGGGGGGTTGGGAGGGGTAGACCGAGAAAGACATGGGACGAGGTCATTAAGTGTGACTTAAGGGTTAAGGGACTGAACAGGGAGGCTGCCAGGGATCGAGCAGCGTGAAGAGCCGCCATTAGGTGACCAAGGCCGACGCATGGAAGCATGTTGGAGCCTTCAAAAACGAAACGAAGGTTAAACTGATAATGTGTAGTTCTTTGTAAACAGCAAGATTTTTTATTTATTTATTTATTTATTTATTTATTTATTTTAATATATCAGCCCTCATAATCATCTCATTATTTATAAAGCTCTGCCAACCTGTCAGGTCAGTCATATAAATAACAAATCACACACTTCACCCAGCAAAGTCAATGAGTAACAGAAGTTAAAAGACAGTTATGGTTTATTCCTCATGTTAATTTATGTCAGTCAGTCAGAGATGTGTTGATTTAAGACTTACACATGTAAGAATGCTGACACAGATAGTACATAGCTACTGAATACAGTACTGTATACCAGTATATAGCACACCATCTGACTAAGTGCAGTTTTGTGATTTACATGAATGTTGTAATAATTCAACAATTTAAGTGGATACTATGCAGTCAAAGAAAATGCTTAACATATTCTTGTACAGTACTGTTGGAAGCATTGCTGGATAGTAATGTACAGTAATGAATACATCTATCGATATACTGAGACCTCTTTACAAAGCAGCTCTGTTGTTAGTCTGAGTTATTTCCTAAATATATGTTAGTTTTGTTAGAGGTATGATGTACGAGTCACGTCAGTAAAGATCACACAAACACAGAAACCCACTCTGTTGGTGCCTCACTCCCACATTCATCATTACCAGTATTCCATATACCCAGCCTGGTACAGTAATGAGTTACTCTACTTTTGTGCCCAACTTTTTATAGTTTTGGATACTACCTGCCCCATCTTTTATTGAGAAATAGGATTGTGATGCATTCAGACTGAGGCTGGAATTGCATTAGTTCTGATACAGTCTATTCAGCTGGACAAAATTTGGAAAAACACCCAGTCTTGTGGGCCACATCTGGCCAAACTTTGTCTCACTAACAGACATAGTGTTCAGTAGGTGACAGCGAGAAATAATGTTCCATGTGTGAATCAGCAAATTGGGATGTGCTTTGTTAACTGTTTATCCCAACTTGCACTAATGGAAAGTATTAATTTGAAGAGGATTCTGGCCTCAGGGCAAATGCATCATTAAGATAATGATGGTGATTAAGACAGGCAGAGGAGTGGCAGAGAGGCAGAAACATCCTCCCTATCCCCTCACCAGCTTCCTAATCCTGCTTTCACCACCCTGCCTGCCCTCTGCCCTGCCTCCTGCATGCCCCTCTGCTTCCGCTGGCTTCAGGCGGGACCCAAGGGATCCCAGCAGGCCAATGCTGAAATGTTCACAGGGTAAACCAGGTCAGGGATTGCTAGTAGGTGGTGGTGGTGGTGGTGGCTGAATAGATGAAGCAGTGGGCTACGAACTATATGGTTGTGTTTTTTTATTCCACCTGTTGCTGAGAATGGTTTGAGGATCTTGGCTTCCATAATACTTCTCACTTTTCTCCCACAGGACCCACTGACATGTAAAAATATGTTTGCTATCACACCAGTGCTGAATGTAATGTTCAAGAGATGGTGGATATTATGATTATTTGATTAGCCCTATCTTTGTCTGGTAGGTGGACTTCTAGACCTTAGAAATGTGCATAACAGCCGTGGCCAGAGACATTAAAAAAAAAAAAGTATGAAGTTGGATTAGGAGAGGAGACCGAGGCTGCGTTTCCGTTAAATATACAAGTTGTCAGGTGCTGAAACACAGAAATCATTATGGAAATGCTTGTATAGTGCATAATGTACTGCAGGATATGCTACAATCCTCACAGATGGGCTGAATAAGTAAAGTTGTGCATGCCACGATTGTAACAGATGTGCAAAGTTGTGTCTGTACATAAAGTAAAAAACACAGGAAAACAGATCTGTAAGAACTAGGATGTACAGTAGCAGCAGAATTATTTTCAGTAATCTTAGCTTTAACTAAGGTGTGGTAAGGTTTGTGACTGATCAACTGCTACATCGATCCTCATGCAAAAGAAAAAAATAAATAAATAAAAAATAAAATGAAATAAATCACCAGTGAACCTTAAGGCATTTCTTTTACAGCCTTCCATCATAAGAGAGGTTCCCAGAGGGATGAAGACATGGGAGATTATTATGAATAATATCAGAAGAAAACTTAGTCTTCTAGTGGAGATGTGACAGAATCAGCCAGTTGCAAAATATCTCTGTTTAGTGAGTTAGAATGATATGTTAGAATTAATGGAAACATAGATAAATGGTGAGAATAGGATCAGTTTTAAATAATATTTCATAAACAAGAGCTTGGATGATTTCGTGAATAAGTAGACGTTGGGGGCTGTACATACAAACAGAACCGTGTATTCTATATATATATATATATATATATATATATATATATATATATATATATCCATCTATCTATCTGTGTAATGAGAGAAAGAGAGAAAAAAATATCAACTCACAACTTCCTGATGCCAGACTCCTCCTTCTTCCAGGGGGCATCATCAGGCTCGAAGGGCATTGGTCCCTGCACTGGGGGGTCATCCTCTTCATCATCAATTCCCGCCCCTGTGTCCCTGCGCCACAGACAAAAACAGAAACAGTAAGTCACCTGTAATCAATTTCATCAGGGCTTGTCTTCATTATTGTTGCCTTTTTTGTTTTTTATTTGTTAGTACAGAGTTTAGTAGCTGCCATTTCTGCAGGTGAGTTTGTATGTTGAGTGGTATCACTATTCTTTTAAAAGTACAAACATGTTTTGAGTGATAGTGAATTGCTTAGGAAGAACTGGTACTTTCGAGAAACAGAAGACAAGGCTATTATTATTATTACTGTAATACAGTTATTATTTTCATTGTCATTGATTTTTTTGTTTATTATTATTATTGCTCACCTGATATGTTGATATTAAAAAGATACACAGTACTGATATGTTACAGACGAGAATGTTAACCCCTTGAATCCGACGACATGTTTTAACCTTTCTTTCTGCTACCTCATGACGATTTCTTGCATCAGAAGAATCTCTGTTAGTGAAGATGTTGGTGGAGGCTATATTAAATTCATCCAGTTCAGAGTCTGTGTGTTTGAAGGTGGCAAGAGTAGTATAGAAATACATCCCTGGATTCATGAAGTTAAAGTGCACAATACAGTTAAAAGCGATGGAATTGTTCTCTTGCATGTTATTTATGTAAACTGTGTAGATATTAAAAATTTTATAAATAAGCTGAGTGAATACTTAGGGTTAATACATTAGGTTAATACTTGTTTGCTGAGATGTATATTAATGAAGATAAGGTTATAGGGTAATTTTCTTGCACCCCCTAGTTTAATCAGCTATTCAGCTATATAGCATGTGAATTTAGTGGTTTAATGTCAACTTGAGATGGAAGCCCAGTTATGTGTGTGTCAGTTTGATTTCCAGACAGAGAGTGAGAGATTTTTTGATCAGGTATTTCCACCAAGGGCTTTTCTAGTCATCTACCATTCTTTCTACCTTGAAGGAGGTAATATGTCAGTGGCTGTTACCATTTCTATTTTTGCCCCTGCCTCATTGTTGGTTATGCCCTGGAATGTGACATGTAGGCTCACTATGTATTATACTGAAAGATGCTTCACAAATGATCACGGAATGTTTGAGGTGTGTCGCAACCTTCTCTCTCTCATTTTGAAAATTATGGCCTTTATTCTCAGAGTATTAATAGTGCCGAACTGTTTCCTGATTATTTACCTATTTTTGGTCTCATTATAATGCCAATATTTATGGTTCATTGGATTTTTACATGTTGTTCTTTAGGTTGTTTGATAATTTCACTCTGTAAAGGTTTTTCTCTCTTTCTGGACTCTACCTTACACCATTCTGCAGAAGGAAAGAGAGACCAGGATGTTGATGATGGTTAGTCAGGATATGCCTAGTCTTCTACACTTAAGTTCTTTTTCCTTAACTTGACCCAGAATTCTGTTTTTTTGTAGTCTATTTTACATAGCCCAGATGCAGAAAAAGACAGTGGTGTGGTTCTGTATCCTTTCTACAGTACTTTCTTATGACTAGCATCATATTCTAATGTGTGTGTGTGTGTGTTTTTTTTTTTTTTAATCCATCCATCCATCCATCATCCAATTCCTACGTTGCCCCATGAGGAGCTAGAAGCCTTTTTTTTTTTTTTTTTTTTTTTTTTAACAACTGAACATTCAGGCTGGAAAGGTAGAAGATTTAGGCCAAGTTACAGTAACTTTGATTACATACTGTATTGGGACTCACTGTGATCAGTGAAGAGTCTCCCAAGCACCTCTTCCATACCAGTTTATTTCCACATATGGCACATTGATCTTCTCTTGTATTTTATTTGTGTAAAGTGCGTTTGTATGTAGATATATATAATATACAAGAAAGAATTAATATGTGGCCAGTTACATACCTTGAATGTTCTGGATTAGGGTAGTGTTGTCTTGGGTTCCTGCATTTTGCAAGGGACAATATTTGAGCTGTCTTTTACCCCTTTCCAATATGCAAAATAAACAGCTAAGGAAGAGGTGCTTGAGAGACTTATAAACAAACAAGAGAATAACTCATTATCTCATTAAGTAACATAAGGAGGCATAAAAGTCTTTGTAAAATCCATAAGAGTGTTATGAAGCAGTTTTATATAAGGAGTGTTCAGGCTACGTACTCTACCTATTAATACATATGTAGATACAGAATCAGTAAGTGGTCAGTTTATGCTTAGCTGAACTGGAGGGGATCCCTTTTACAGGAACTACTGGGTGTTAGATGATCCTTAGTATGACTGTGTAAGGTTTGATTTTGTGATGTAGCTGTTGGGTATGGTAGTGTGAAGAGTGGTAGTGAGATGTGGCTGTGAATCATGGCAGTATGAGGTTAACTGTGATGTGTGGCAGTGTGCAGTGCAACAGTGTGAGGTATGGGAGAATAATGTGTACATGTGTGTGCAAGTTGTAATATTGTTTAGCAGAGTACCGTAAGGTGTAGTCGGGTCTTCTAATGACTTATATATTTATTATGAGGGTAACATATATAACAGTAATCCTCTCCTCCATCCTTCTTTCCTTCAATCCTCTTCTGTCTCTCTTTCCTTCATTCTTTCCTTATTCTTCTGCCTATGGGTGACTTTACACTCCCTCTTCTATCTTTCTTGCCTTCATTCATTCCTCGTCCTTCTGCTTGGGGGTGACTACACTGAGTGACGCCAAATGGTTTCCTGTACACCAGGAAACCATTTACTATGCTGGGTAGTAACCATAAAACCAAATTTTGGCGCCTGGTGGTTTAGCGGGTAATTACGGCGCTCCAATCGGATTGAGCCGGTGAAGGTTTATATCCAAGGGATGGTTGGGGTTTATTGCTCACGTAATGCCATTCAGGGATGAGTGAGGCTGGTCACTCTCATCTTAAATATCAGGACCAACTTGCCTATCCCCGGGCTCCTACACTTCTCTGTGGGGCGACATTGGATTGGATAATGAATGAATGAATGATGATAATAATATTTTCTTTTTCATAGCTCCGTTAAGTTGAACCTCACTGTCAGGTTTAAAGGGTGAGTTAAGAGTTATGTGTTTATTAAGTTCGAAGTGACATCATTGTGAATGAAGACAGGAGTGTAATTAAGGTACCTGTTATAGCAACAGAAATTTAAAAAAATGCTTACCCTGAAATGGTGTAAATTATTAGACAGCGAATGGTGTAACATAGAACAAATAGATGTAAAAATGATGCAGGTAACTAAATTTTAACATAAATGTTTGCATTTCTGGAAGTATAAAAGTAAGCAACACTACTTACAGAAATAATGACATATAAGAGTATAACTTTTACTACCACCTCTATGCTTGTGCGGGTGAAAAACATAAATTTTTCATTTTAACTTTATCTTTGTGCTTTATCATTGATTTTAAGCCCCAGATTTGTGCAGTTGACTGAAAGTACTTATAGTTGCATTTTATCTGCTGCAGTTACAATAAGAATGGAAACTAATTAACCTCTTCAGTGCAGTAGCATTATAAAATATTTTTGTTGCTTGTGCATGACAGATTAATTCCGCTTAGGAGAGACCCCTGGGACTGGAGGGGTTAATTACACTCACAATAACCCTGTCAGTGTGGTGACTTTATTACTGTTTATTTACTTATTTTTTTATTATATTCTTGCTACCACCGAGCAGTTTTATTCATCCTAGAAACTTGGACTGAAGAGGTGAATTGTAAAACAGTTGCCATTACCATTAAACTCTCACATCCTCATGCCGTGGAAGCTGACACTGAAGAAAATACAGGCACAGAAAATTCTTGGTCAGAGTGTCATGAGTATTCAAGTGCATGAATTATATAGCATGGCACTCGTAAACATTTTAAAATCAGTAACGGTAACAGCCAATCCTATAATACCCCTTTGAGATGTGTGGATATGAGTTTATGCAGTACCATAGTCCAGTACATTTTTGAGTAGATGACCATCCTTCTCTCCCTGATGACAGTACATAATAAAAAATTGTCAGTATGATGGAATAATTCATCCACAGATACATGGCACTTGACCACATCACTGTAAAGTGCATGCTTTTAGGAGCAGTTCACTAGGGAGTTGGCTCAGCACAAACATACTAGCAAATGTTGGGTCAAGACACGGTTGTTCCTTTATACAGTCTTGACGCAGTGTCAGAACCTAATAGGAACTTGTGTAACCCAGTACTTAGGTATCACAACCATTGATAGCTTATTTGCTTGAAATCCCTAATGTGTAAAGAATGTTGAACCTTACTGAGATTTTACTGAGGTAATCAGTGATGACTGAATTGGTTAAAGTCTAATTTCATTATTTTAAAAGCTCCTGTGTGTACATGTTTATGAAAATCTTTGTCACATGGGTCAACAGTGTTGAAAGGTTGCAATCTTGGTGCATCAGTTAAAGAAATGTAAAGACTCTACTGACCTGCAGTTGTACTGTACTACTGAATTAGAATATGGCTATGTGCCTTGACTGTATTGTTTTTGAAGACAGGTGTGTATTTTTTTTTTCTAATGAATAGGAAAACTGAATTTCAGAAACATTAGCTATTATATCTTTGATCTCTATCCCCTATGTGCTGCACTGTTTTGAGCATGTCAAGGATGGCTGTATCTTTGATCTCTATCCCTTGTGTGCTGCACTGTTTTGAGCATGTCAAGGATGCTTTGGTAATGTTTTGGTAGCAAGTTGGTGCCACTTCTGTGTAGCAGGTAACATGAAACAGATATTAAAATAACATATTCAGAACATATTGACAGTTCTAGTTACTGGCGTGTAAGCAACATGCAGCTTACCTTGTATTGTTGTGGTACTACTACTGTCCTGCCACCCTCTTGTATACCACACATTAGCATAACTAAGGCCTGAATATCACATTTGCAAATAGCCTTACTTCTCAGGAGTCTGTGATGTCCTTGCAGTTGCTGCAGTTCATTTACCTCATATTGCAATGCTATCCTTTTTTTTTTCTTCTTTTTTTCTTTTTTAATAATCCATCATCCAATCCTACGTTGCCCCACGAGGAGCGTAGGAGCCTGGGGCTAGGCAAGTTGGTTGTTATTACAGTATTATTATTTTTATTTTTAACTTGACCCAGATTTTCCTTTTGCAGCCTATTTTATGTAGCTCAGTGGCAGAAAAGTGTTACAGTACTACATCCATTCCATAGTATGTCTTCATGACCAGCATCGTGCTCTAGTGTTAATATATTGTTGCAACCCATAATTCAAAATGGAGAGATAGCAAAGTTAGGCCATGTTAAAAATGTTATAGTATATTTTAACTGTGTTGGTGTATTTTCTTTATCACAAAGCTTAAATCAGGACTTTGTAAAAGTGCATTTATATGGTGCAAGTTCCTAGCTGCATGTGGCAGTTTGGGGACCAGAAGTTCTTTACTTACAGTGCCACTAACTTCATTAACTCACAGCAAGTCTGTTTTTCTTTTATTGGAGGCCACTCAGTTTTACCAGTGACAGATAGAAGCAAGTGGGTGCTGAAGCTAGCACTTTTTTTTTTTTAATGAATTTTAGTTGCAGGTTTCATCTGAATTTAAAAGTGAACATGAAGAACATTGACAGTAATGCTTTGTAAAAGTAACTTTTGTGTAAATTATGTGACTCACCTTCTTCACATAGTACCATACTGTGATTTGTCCAATAGTAAAAACTCTATACAGGGTCCATAGAGTTATTCTTCTGGGTCATCAGAATAGAGCACATTTAGAAGTATGTGAAACACCTGAATATTCCTTGTTTGTGCATTTTCTTCACTCAGATGGAGCATTGCCGTTACTTCCTCATCTTAAAAATTCAGTAAGAGCTCCAAGATGCAGCAGCAACGAGTTGCTTCTATGACATTTCAGCATAAGTGCTGATGTTTGAGTTCTGGGAGCCATGAGCATTCGTGATAAATGCTTGCACTGTGTAAATGCATCTCTAGACGAGGTTATTTGTCTTGCTTGGCTATCATAGAGCCCAGGTGGTTGACATTCATACCAACTCTTGATGATAGTTCACTGAATCATTAGCATCCATACAGTTAGAGCTTATCATCAAACTTACCTGTTC
This sequence comes from Birgus latro, assembly GCA_018397915.1. Lineage (NCBI taxonomy): Eukaryota > Metazoa > Arthropoda > Malacostraca > Decapoda > Coenobitidae > Birgus > Birgus latro. Next base: position 153,368 of record JAGKTI010000164.1, read on the forward strand.
CACAACACACGTAAGACTGAGCAGGAATACTGACCTCTGCTCCAACCAATCTACCCTTCAACTAAAAGAAAAAAAAAAAACGTCCTTACTGTATCTGGCTGGAAAGTGAGTCGGAGAGTGAGAGAGGAGGCGTGAGAGTGTCTGAGGCGGGGATATCCTCCGGTGGGCAGATAATGTGACTCCTCCTGATGGGACAAGGACACTCTCACTACCAGACCCACTAACACACCACTGGCCGCCGCAACACACATACTCCCACTACCTAGGGATATGCCACTACCACCACCAACACTACCACCAGTGATTTGTTTATACCATTATCGATTTGTGATATATTTCTGTTGACCAATGAATAATAAGAGCATGCTTTTACAGTTATTCAGATATTTGCAGCATATTTTTGATGTTACTCAAACTTATATCAGTTTTTAATGTTACTCAGACTTTTACCAGGTGGTTGTGTCATTAATTAGAGTTATTAAATATTGTTACTGTTACTCAAACATACTCAAACATTTACAGTGTATTGACACTGCCATCAATCTTTTCTTTTTATTGCTTATTATTATTTTTTTTTTCATTTCTTATAGGTGCTATCCTGGTTCTTTATTTGGTGCTAGTTTTGTGTTGGATGTACTGTACATGTATTGAGGTAATTGAATCAGTAAGGCTGAATTGACTCTTAGAGTATGATGATATTGTTTTGCTGTAATCTTTTCAACTATCAGGCAGTTTTATTCAGAATGGGAGAGACCTATCATAATAATGGGAGTAAAAGTAGGCTCCATTAATTTTTTTTTTAGTTTGATGCACCTTTTATATTCTCTTCTTACTGCCACCAAGTAAATATAATAATTTTAAAAGAGATACCTCATTCTAACAGGAGTAATAAGTTCTGTTAATATTTTAGTCCAATACCACTTTTTATAAGCCATTGTTATTACTGTCAGAGAGTTTGTTTGAAACTCCTTGTGGTTTGGCTATCCATCTATAACCAAACACTCTAATCCCAGAATAGTAAATATAATAAATTTGTATTAAATTATCACACTGGATTACTAAAGGTGGAGCATGGTGGTGGCCAGGCAGGGTAAGCAGACAGGAAGCCACACACGGCAGCCAGGTGGTGTCATGATACTACCCACAACACTAGGACACTAAATTTGCCAAATGAAAAACATATTGCTGCTACTGATCAAAGTTGGGGGGGTGGGGGGGAGGCAAGGGGAGAATTGAATTGGCCTACTGATACTATAGAAAAATATATTTTTTGGTTGGTCCAGCAGTTGGGGGTAAGCAATGTTTTTGATGCTAGGGGCTTTTTTATTCTCAAAGGCTAAATTGACTCCCTAGCACCACTTCCTTAGCTGTCTGCATGTCCATTAACACCTTGAACCAGAGCACACCTTTTCATTTATATTCTTGTTATATTACTACCAGACAGTTTTATTCAGCTTAGGAGAGACTTCTTAAATGGGTAGTGCTAAATATCAGCTTTACGAACTTCTTGACTCATGGGGTACTCCTCAGAACTGAATAAACTTCAGGTAGCTTCCAAAAATGATAAAATACAAAAGACAGCCTCTGGCTGAAGGGGGCGAATATTCTCTTGTATGTTATTTATACAGACTGTGTCTGTATAAAGTTACAAATAGCATACAGGAGATTATGTGGGTATAATAGGCAAATAAGTTAGTAAGGAAAAGGTGTAAGGGACTCTTCTAGGCAATCAAGAGTATGGTCCATTGGTCTATAGGCATCAGCTGGTTAATATTTGGGGGCAGAAATAGTAGTAATGGTTAAATTAGAATATTGGCACTACAGTATATATATAATGAAATAACATTGGTTAAGCCAGTTATTGGCTAAAATGGTTCATAACTAAGCTAGATGTACATATTTACAGTACTGAAAATTGAAAAATTATAAGGGTAAAATATAGAAAACATAAATGGTAGAAAGACTAGTGAAGTATGCCGCTCTCTCTTTGGAGGATCTCTTGCTGGCCCTTGGTATATGTCATATAAAGAAATGAATGTACACTTGAAAACAATAATCAGTATCCCCCAACCAAACAAAGCCAGGGCCAGTGAACGGTTCATTCAGTGAGACCGAGTTTGAAGTAAGGCCAAACAAATGCCAAAAGAAGGAGAGAGTGAGTTCAATCTAGAAAGAAATGAATGATCATTAAAAGAGTGTGAGAGTGATTTCTCTCGATGGTGAAACAAATGCCAAAAGAGGGTGAGAGTGAGTTTTAGTTCAGATTGATGTGATGGGGTAGTCACTGGAAAAAGACAGACATTACAGACCCTTGGCTTTATCAGCATGGAAAAGGGATACCGACTTTTGGTTTCTGTACTCAAGTGATATTAATTGATGTTCTGTCATGACACTGTATACACCATGATCAACCCTTTTAATGTCTATGGATGCATCAGGGTATTTTACTGAAGCCACCACAAGATTTTTATTTTTTTTTTTAAATAACAGCTGAGAGAAATTCTAGTAAAGTAGTTAGTGGATAGGGAAGTATTAAGTACCAATAACCTTTGGAGTATGATATTCTAATTTTCCCTACCTAAACAGAGTGGATTTAGCCTGACTAAAATACTCAGATGCATCATTGGCAACAAAAGGGTTAGAACTTCTTCATAATTTGATAACCAGAAACTGATTTAAAATGCATTTATCAGTATCCATGAATGATCATAAAATCTGCTCATAGTTTTCCATGAATGTTAATATCACTTTACTTTCAGCATAGCCATGGCATCACCCATGCTCACAGAGACAATCTCCTGCCTACATTTCATTCTCATGCTAACATGCTGCTCTATAGTACTTGCTACAAAACATAACAGGCTACACATTGCATTCACCAACTCAGGCATTGGACCTTATTCTTGTGGTCAAAGGAGGCCTCCTAGCATATCTTAGCGATTTATATTGCAAATCAGATGTTAATAGCAATGTATATAATTTGGTCTATTGACACAGAGTAAATTAAAAGTGTATTTTTGTTGTTGTGGCTCCAGGCTCATCTGATCATGAATCTGGTGGACTGTAGGCTGAAGGTACCCTTCTCCCTTTGTCCATCATCTTCCTTTTGGGGGATAGGGACGAAGTTGGGGGATATTTGTATAACCAGGTAGTGTGCCACCACTTGAAGGCATCCCTTTCTAGCACAATACAGAGAATTAAAGAGAATAATAATTTGTCACTTACAGAAACAGTCTGGTAAGAAAGAGGTGCTAGACAACCACCTAAACCAACAGGAATATGAGCCATTGATACAAACACCTAATGCACTACAGATATGCTGGATGTGTTGCACTGCAGGATGATGATGCAGTCTTGTTTATTATTGAGGGAGTAATATATTGTGTTACTGAACAGAATTGTGCTGAGGTTGAACTTGTTAAGTAATTGTTATGCATTCATTTATATACCAATTAATAAGTCACAATTGGTGAGAAGTTTATCAGCCCTCTCAGTCCAGTGATGTGTGTTAGTATCATATTTTACCTCTGGATGATTTTGTTCATCTAAGAGGAGACCTACTGTACTGAAGGGATAGATGAAGGCAGTATTTAACCTCTTCAGTGCAAAAAAAATCTCTCCTGACCTAAATAAAAATGGTTTGAAGGTACATGTACGCTAATAAGAATAAATTTAAAAATGTATGAGACTGAAGTACTGTATATTAATAGTACCTTGATACTGGAGAACATTCAGTGTTAATAGTATTTCATATGCCTTTTACAAAGTTTAGTAACTGGTGGTTTGGTGGTTGTTAGTTCTAAATTTTCTTACAGCATGACTTTGCCACAATGGCCCACTATTGTAAATGCCATTGTTCAAGCTAGATACAGGCTTGAGGCGCTGCGTCCAATTCACTGTGGTCTTAATCCTCGGCTAGGAATTGGACCAGTGATTAAACAGATTTGAGCAAATTTTTACATTCATCATCTGAAGAACTTAATGGGTACAGAGCCTGATTCACAGACCATTTGGAAATCTTACAAGTACTGTGTTTAAATCTTAATTGGCCAAAAACCTTCTGCTCTCTCACCTTATGTCTGCATTGTAAATTGGCATGATAGATTTTTATGGATTCAAGAGTTCAAGGCAAAGTGATGAGGAAATAGAGGTGTGAGTCATTTTTGCCAAACAGTAATGGTTGTTCTGCTTTGATATTTTCATTCTTCTTGTTTCTGGATCTTGCCTGCCATGTGTATAATGTTGGGAACATGGTCAAGGTGATGGTTAGTAAAAAAAAAAAAAAAAAATGCAATTTGTTATCAAGTTCTTTGCTTACCAAAGGACTGCACTGTGCCTAATATATATTTTGCATTTTAGGTAGCCAAGCATATTGCCCAGTTCGCATAGCTCCTCATGCATCACTGAGTGCATGGAAAGATTAAAATGCCAAATGAGAAACTTAGAAGACGGTTGAAGCAAACAGATTATGATCGACAGATCCATTTGTAGTATTACTTTGTACAGCCTGTCCTATTAGTATCTGTCTGTAGCATGTGGCCTAACATCAAAGTAATAAATAAATAACTTTTTGTATTGTAACTCATGCAGCTGTTAACCAGCAAGTGCTGAAATATATCTGGCAAAATTAGCAAATAAATCAGCTACAGGAACTGTTATGTACAAAAGGTCAGTCTTACCAGGAGACTCCTGCAACACATAGTCTCGTAGTTCCTCAGATCTCCACTTGGCTGATAATGCTATTTGAATCATGACGGATTAAGTTAATGAAGTCAGCAATACTAAAGATAAAATTGATTGTGGAGTGAAGAGAATGTGTGGTTGAGTCTGGCCAATGGTTCCTTCACATCTCTGATTTTAGGCCTGAGAAGTCAGTCTGTCTTTATTACTTATCACTATTAATGCTTTTGTGATGAGACATACCAGAATGGTGATTTTTTTTTTTTTTTCCCCCTCAGCAAAGTTCAGCCTCAGAGGGGGGGAAAAAATGCCCAAAGGGGATTTTCTTTGTTTCCTTGAAAAGTTTCTGGTAGGTGTAATTCAAATTCTGCTAATTTTTTCCTGCTGTGCATTTGAATGGCAACTGTAAATCAAAGCTAGCTGGTATGTCAAGCAGTATTCAGCAATGTCTGGTGCTGTTGCAGGTTCTGGGTTGTGCTAGTGACTACTCCATAAAATGATTATGAGCTGATCCAAAGAGTGTTGATATCCAGATTTCATCAGGTTTTATCACAATTTTAAGACTGTAAAGAAACTGTTGACCTTAAGTGTCCATGGGTAAAATAAGGAAAAATTGGTACTGACTGATTTGCATATAATCTCTTCAAAACAATGATACCTTATGTATTTAATTCTTGCTATTAGACCACAATTGTATTCAGCCAAGGGGTGACCTCTGGCAATAGAATAGGTTACTGGTGATTGTTTCTGACTCTGTCACTACCGGACATATCTCCTAAGCTGAATAAAATTGTCAGGTGGCATGAATTAACTGTAAAAGATATCCTTACAGTGAAGGATTTAAGGTTCTGTAGATTGTATCTGTATTATATTTGTATTAAGAAAGAGGGAGGCTTCATATATACAAGGTGTTAGAAATTAATCTGTGATGTAGAAAACAGGTGTGGAGTATGGTATGAGTTAGTTATGTTTGTGTTTGTGATGGGACAGTACTGAATCTGGTAAGTGTATAGTGTGTGATGTGCCGGTGTGAGATGTGACAGTTTCGTGTTCTGCATAGCAACTTCTATTAATGCCCATCACTGTATAATAATGTGAAATGAACTGTAAAGTATATAAATTAATAGGAATTGAAGTCTGACTCTTGACTTTTACAAGAACCTACTGTTAAAATGTTATATTTACCAGAGAGAGTCAGATAACATAAATGAAGAGTATATTTACTGTACAGAGTTGAACTCAGTTTTTGAATGCAGTTATTCCCTGTCCTGTATAAAATGAAAAGGTTAAAGTCAGAAACTATAAAATGGCCCTGCAAAGATGATGTTTTGATATGGTCCTGAAACAGTGACAAATGTTAGTACAGTACAGTCTCCCAAATCCAAATGTTGATTACCAAAAAACTCCATTTTCCAAAATATTTTTTTTCTTTTTTTATTTAATAGGATGGTGCGAACATCATAAGTCCTCACACAGTCAGTGCATACAGTATTTGATGACAAAATTTATTTCTTGCCAAGTATAACAGCAAATGATACACCTGTATTATACAGGGTGTCCCTAAAGTCTGGACACATAGGCAAAATGCATATTTTCAATAAAAAAATTTGAACAACATTCTATTTGATTGAAATATTAATATATAACATCTTCCATGTGATTTCCACCATTTGTGATGCAAAGTTCGATGCGCTTTGCGAGATTCACATGAACCCGATGCATTAACTCCACATTTCCGTCAATTTGAGCACATTCATTTATGATGCGTTCCCTCAGGTGTCTCGTATCTTTAATTTTCATTGAGTACACCTTCTCCTTTAGCATACCTCAGAGAAAGAAGTCATATTTAATCTGAGGGGCAAAAAAAAATATATAGTTAGTTATAAATAGTGATATTTCCTATGTGTCCAGACTTTAGGGACACCCTGTATTACAAGGTACTCCATTGCATTTACTGTTCAAGATACTCTAGGCTAATATTTACATGATTTTCTCATGGTTATCATTATGTTGGTACTTTCCAAGATATTCTATTTTCCATAACGTCTTGGTACCCGAGAATTTTGGACTTGAGAGTTTGTAGTGTATTTTGAGGTCTGACTGGATATGTAACCTCTTCAACATGATGATGTTTGTTTTGCTTTAACATGATTTATTGTTTTATATTAAGAGAGTTGTAATGAGGTTATTAGATAGGTTTTTCATGAACACCATCAATACTGTGATGATTACCCGTAATATGTTTCATTAATTCGGTTCTTGCCATCAATAGATATTTAGTGAAGCAGGCTTGTAATGAAAAGGTACTGTTAAATTTCAATACAAAATCTTGATACTTGGGGAATCTTGAGAATGTTTAAAGTGTTAGCTGTAGTTACCAGTTGAGCAGTTGGGAAGTCTGGCACAAGTAAGTTTGTTAAATATTTCTAGTACAGTACCTGTGTGAAATACATGTACTAAAGACTAGCATGAACATACTCACCAGAACAAGATGAAACCACAATTCCTTGGCTGTTTCTGAAGCTCTCAGCTTCCCTATTACAGTTCAGACTTACAGAACAAGGAATTCTACCTTCATTGTCCTACACAACAGTAAAGTTATGGTGCTATAGATAATAAACAAACCCTTATGAACAGTCCTTGGGACCTATAAGTACTTCTGCCACTTATGCCATATTTGTATAATACCGTAAGTCCTCAAGTCCTCGCCGTAAGTCCTCGCTGTAAGCCACCTCCCCCCCCCCCCCAGTAAGTTTACAGTATTGTACAGAAAAGGTGCATGTTAGAGTTCAATTGCTGCCTGTAGTGCTGATTACTGTAAATATGGAAAATTTTTTGATAATTTATAGCACATCACTGCCTTACAACGAGGACTGTATTTACTGTCAAAAAGCAAAAGTTTTCCAGCTGTTTCCTGCCAGCATTGTGTCCTACCTTCCATATTCCTCATTTCACTCTAAATATCAGTGATCTTTCCCTCTCATACTCCTTTTTTTTTTTTTTTTTAATGTGCTTTCATAATGATGGCTAATGTAAATCTTTTTGTGGCACATTCAGTCTCACTGCTGACACAGAAGTGTTGGTGCAGTTTTGATCATGACAGCACTGCTGTTTGCATGTATAGTCACTCCTACCACCTCTTCAGCACACTAGCCTCATATGTAGTACCTGTCCTGTCCATGGTGTCATGTTGGTGTCTGTGATCATGTTTTCAGCTCTTGTATTATCCATCTGTGTCCTTGGGTCATATTCTTGTTGGTTGAGGAGCTTCTCTAGTACCTTTTCCTTACCACTTTATTTTCGCATATACCAGTACTGTACAGTACTGTAGCTCTTTTTAAATCCCTTATATCGTATGTTATTCTTGCCTTCTGTGTTCATGTTAAAAAGGCATAGTCAACATACACGAGAACAGCAAAGTGCAGTATGGAAAGTAAATCACTAAGGAAATGGCATTAAGGAGCATCCTTAACCGTTGAGAATACCGACACTCGTAAGTAACATTTCCATTATACTACAGCAACAGTGTACTGTTAGGCATGTAGGTTTTCCCAGTATTCCACCACATGTACTTCATGCTTAACTTGTCAACTCGAGGACATCAATTTCATTTTATTCTTGCTATATCATCAGTTAATTATTCAACTTAAGAAAAATCTGTTGCCCTGAAGGGGTTAGTGATGCTGTATCCAACCTCCTCCGGAAATTTTCTCATTATGTGAATAAAATCAGTTGAAGGTGGGGATAATAAAATTAAAAATATGCCATCACGGGGAAATTGCTAAAACATGTCTGTTAATTTCCTCCCTTATGTGTAAGCTGTATCAAAAAGAATCATCTATAGGTAGTTAAATACACTAAGCTTTTCTCAGTCGGTACTGTGGTACAGGTGGTGGATCATTGGGAGAAACACTTTTGTGATTGTACAGGCGGCCGAGTTAATTTGCGGACAGTTGCAAGGACAGATAGTCTGGCTGAGGTAGACAAAAGTCTCCCTTCCAGACACACAGTACAGCCACATCAGTCACTCAAACTATCATGTATTTGGAAGGATGACTTTTATGTAACTGCCAGATAATTTTCTGTACACTTGCAAGTGCCTGCAAAATAACTGAACTGCCTGTGCATGTACTTAGGAATACTAATACCATACTGTCCTAAGTATCATGAGCTAAGTGGCTACAGTTCATCACTAACAAGCTAAACCCCATTGGTACAAGAATACCTTTTTGTTAATTTTAGTGTTGCTATCACCAATTTCCTTCAGCTTGGGAAGGACCTTTTATAGTGAAAGGGTTAGCAATAATCTCCAGTAAACCTGTTAATACAGTGGTGTTTATTTCTTCATACTACTGTACTAAAATGGTCGCATTAGCTCAGGAAGGATTTCTTGTAGTGAAGGGTTTAACCACAGTGTATTTTTGGACACCCGAGATGTACGTATCTGTGGGAACTACAGACTATTGCTGCAGACACACATATTACACAATTATACAGTATTAAATGCTGAAATGAAACGACTACAAACACCTGTAAGATAACATATCTGGAGTTTCTTGCTTCTGTCAGGTGATTTTCTTCAGCTAAGAGAGTCCTTTAGTAGTAAAGTAATAAGTAAAAACTCTGTCTTACCCTTCCAGTTCAGATACACTCTTCTAAGCCAAACAAATCATTTGGAGATAGCAAGATGGAGGTAGAAAGACATAACTGTACTGAATGATTTCAGGCACAGATATTAAATTGGGGACTGGGACATTAGAAGGAGTGTAGGAGTTTGGATGTTTAAATATTATACTACGATTTTATTACCAGGAGTTTAGACCTGAAGTAGTTTAGATGTGAGGATTTTAAATCTATAGAGACACAGAAACTAGCAGAAAATGTCTGTGAGGTGAAACTGAGAATTTCAGACTTAAATGGTGAATGTATGGATGTATGGGCCAAGTCACTGGGCATGTATGATTGTTTCATACATTTGCATGTTAGCCTTCACTGTTTTTAGATCTTTGAGGGAGAAGGAGTTGGATGCTACATGTAGTGGAAAGAATAGTGTGCAACCTAATACCTTGTTGAAGATATTACTTCTTGTGACAGGAGATACAAAGGCAGTTTTTCCTAGGTTGGGAACTTCAAAGAATCCCTTAGTAATGGGAAAATATGTTATAAATTTTTTAAATTTGTGATGGATAGTCATCTCACATTTATTATCGTATATCATTGTGTTGATATGTGGTTATTTTTCATGTCTCTGTTTCTAGGTAAACATTGAAAAAAAAATGGTTTGTGAAGACAGTAAAATGGTTTCTGAAAAGAGACAAATTAAAACGTAAAGGCTGGTGAATATCAAGAGAGCCTGAGATTAATTATGATGTCACACTTTGATACTGTTTATGGTAAGCAAGGTGCTGTCCTGGTAGAGGAGGAATATTAGGGTCAGATGATGTCACTTTTTTCATCATTGAGTGTAATGCTGCATTAGAATGGGTGCCGGTTGCCCTCTCGGATTTTTAAAATCAGAGCAATGTAATAGTGATGCCCATGTTACACTGCACTAAATATTGAAACTGTTTGCTCTTTGAAACTTCTGTTTTTGTAATGGTTATCCTTTAATATTTATGTCCAAGTTTAGCCTTTACAGTACTCTGCATCCTTTGAGAACTGTACTCTTGGTATTCACAGTTGATTTTCAGAAGAGGTAAACAGTCACCACTCAAAGGGTGAATAATAAATTTACAGATGATAGGAGCAAACCATAAATTTTACTCTACAGTAGTAATGTACCTCCTTTTATTAAATTTCAAATATACGTTGCTGCTAGTATGTACAGAGCCAAAAGCTCTTAAAATTATTTTATTTGCTTTCATTTTGAGAGTGTGGGGACCTCATAACCAGTATGATGTACTAAGAAGTGCTGAAGTTCATCCTTATTCTACAGGTGTCTAGCCAGGGAGCACTCAGTTGCAACAGAAGCAGTCAAGATGCACTAAGTTCTGATTCAAGGTCAAAGAGTATTTAGCACAGTGTGGCGGGGCCTGCAGGGTGTATATGGAGGAGGTTGGAGGGCACTGTGGAGGTAAGCAAACTACAAGTTGTATTCCATCAGCTAACAAGACTTTCTAGCATCTCTTCCTTACCATAATATTCTCATATAATATTTGTCTTTTTATTTATTTATTTTTTCTGGACTAATAATGCATAAATAACACACAGGAGATTATTAATCTGTTCAGTCTGAGGACATCTTTTATTCTTGCAACTGCTAGACAAATATACTCAAAAGAAAAGTTCCAAGTAATGTAGGGGTAAATGAAAACCCTATCTAACTCTTCCAGTTCAAAAAGTCATCCTTAGTTGAATGTAATTTTATAAAGACAGCAAGAATAGAATTTATCAGATATCCCTTTGCTGACTGGCATAACATGTCAAATGTGGAAATTGGTACAGAAGAGGTGTAAGTTAGCCTTCTACACTGATGAGAATGCAGCTTTTATTTATTTTCAAGGAGAAGGAGGGAGGGGAAGGGAGGATGGTGAGGAGATAAACAAACTACATTTGGTGATATTCATGCATTGTATTGCTCTCACTCACCAGGTACAGCCACAACAACAACAACAAACAACCTTCGTATGATTTAAAAAAAAAAACTAGATGTATTTCACGTGAAGTAAAAAACACAAGTTGTATTGCACATGAAGTAATTCTCACATGAATCACACTCTTTGTTATCCTATGTGGGGATTGCTTCAGGCTTGAATATACTGTATCTATATACTTCTGTATATAAAAATTTAAGAAAAATATCTGTTAGAAAAAATAGTTGTGCAAGACCTTGTTAGACAATGGCAGATAGGTTGCTCAGTTCAGGTAGGAGTGATAAAGTCTAAAATTGTCCTAAAAAATATAAATAAATAAATAAAATAAAGGAACTTGGTATTGCCTTAAAGCTAGTTTGGCAATTTCACAATCTTTTTTCATTAGTCTTAGATGCAGAAGGCCCTTGTTATATGTCAGGGGTATGTTTCATAATACCACAATTCTTTTTCATTCAGTTATTAATGTAAATTGGGTGAAACTGGCAAGTCAGCTTTAATTGTGGCAGTAGAACTTTAACAGTCAGTACTTTTTGTTTTGTGCTGGAAAAAAAAAAATGGTGAAAGGACATAAAAAACAAAGCAACATATATCAAGGACTTACTGCATTTATGGTCTGTCTTCCTTGTTCCTTAAAGTCTATATTTGAGCACCGGGTTTTGTGTGTTTCTTGAGACACAACTTTAGCACTCCTCTCAAAGCTGACTGCATTACTGAAGTATCACAAAGTTAGTGTAGCTATGGAAATAAAATATATGAGACACTTGGGACGAAAATGACTAATATACCAAATCCATGGTTAAAATCTGCAGTCTATATTTTTGACTTAACTTAGTAACCATCCTGTTTAATATATGTGAATATCCTATATATAAAAAAGAGTAACCATCCAGTTTAATATATGTGAATATATTTATATATAAAAAAAAAAGGAGAATTAAATTATGATGATGTTGAGTTACAACAAAAGTAAGGTCTCAAAATTTTGACCATAATTATTTAAAAAAAATGGATTTGGCATGTTTATTAGTAAAATCTCAAGTGCCTGGTAATTAGAATAAATGTTGGTTACTAAAAACTAACAAGGTCTTACAAATGTACACACACTACTACACAGTGCTCCATCCGCTACGTCCTCTCAGATTTGGCCAGAAGAACCCTTAATAAATACTGTTAGACTGTCATATATTATTCTGTTGAGTCTTGGTGTACTTATAGACTTACCAGCAAATTCTGTCATGTCTCTTGGTGACTACACACATCCAGGAGTCTTCTGGCCAACTCTAAGCGTCACCCGGTTACTCTTACATGGGGCAGTGAGCCATGTTGTAGAACTCTGGCTAAATTGGTCGGTCTTCAGCTCGACTATTAATAATAAATTCTTTTGTTTGGTGAATACGCTACGTATGTATTTGCTGACTTGAGTTGCTAGGCTTAAGAATGAAGCTTTTCATCTTATCTGAAAAAATTGCCAACATTATTACTGTATTACAAAAATGCCTTTTAAGATGAACTCTTTACTGTGACACTGTTTCCAGCAAGATATTTCAAGTAACTTGAGGGATGTATGTCAGTTGCTTGAAAAACTTACCAGAGCAAATCATATCTAAGTAATGGCTTGCCTTCAAGAGGCATATTTATAACTAGGTATGTGTAGGCAGCTGTACACTAGGCCTCAACCTAGTAAGCTAACTTGAAACGGTATTGTGTAGCAGAAATACCTCGGTTGATGAATGGTTGACTTATAACCATTAACGCTTTCAGTATAGTGACATCACCGCCAGTAGATTTTATTTGGCTTTGAAAGACCCCATATATAGAAGAGAATACTGTATAGTTCTAAAATATGGCTTGCGACAGAAAGAAATCGCAACCCCAATGTAAACAAGTACTGAGCATGTTTGGGAGCGTACACTCAATCAAAAAAGTATCGGTACATATTTCCCACAAAACAGCTTGACACCAGATATATTGGCTGTTGCCATCCATCCAAGGATTCTGTCTGTCATTGGTAGGCCTACTTTCTTGAGGATGCCATACATGCATATACTGCTTGCTGGTGACATTTCTTCGGATTTTTATTACATTCACATGAAGATGATGATTGATTAATCATCTTGGGACATCATAAGCTATGCTGATAATGTAAGATATTGAACCTCTTCCCTGCGATACTTTTTTTGATCGTGTGCACCAAGCACAGGATTGGAGCTTCACAACATCCGGCATTACGGGGTGGCAGTTGGTGTGGTGAGGCAGGTGGTGGAGGTGAGGGAGGGGGAGAACAGTGAGGGAGAGAGGGTTCTACTTTATTATACTTCACCCTATATTATATGGGGGAATACTGTACATGACACTAGTTAATACCTATTGCCCTGTAGGAGAAAGCTGTGAACTGCTTGGTTTTTATACTGTGTGATGCAGTAATTTTGTCAGATTCGATTTCTGACTGGGTGTGGATATATGAAAGTGTGTGTGTGTGTGTGTTGTAATCAAAGGTTTCAGGTGTATCTGTGTGACGGAACAAAACTGTACTGACAAAGTTGATTGAGTTATACATTCTGTAAATGTACTTTGTAAAATTTAAGTTCAAGAGGCAGTAATAATTTATAATGTTTTATGTATGCTGCATCATTCAGGCAAGCTTTACTGGAGATGCAGGAGGTAGTTTGAAGATTATTTAATGGCACGAGCCATAAACTACTACAGAGATTGAGACATCTGTAGTTGTTGGATAGTTCCTGCTGGATCTGTAACTCTCATTAACTGACCTAGAAGGTAGCTTTCATGTAAAATACTTACAAATTATACAAACCTAATCCTGATTTTTTACAAAATTACACTGAACCATTAACCCACCAAAAAGCAGCTGCTCATTTATAAAGCAATTCAGACTCCCACCAGGCTACACTGTACAGGTTCACTACACTAGTGTTAGTCTGCCCTCATTTTGTACATCACAGCTAGAAATGGGAAAAGATAGAGTGTACTTTGGTTTTGCATCATTTTTTTTTTTTTTCTGTTTTGGCTACATGCTACTGTAAACTTTGATGCAGATAAATACTGCATCCCCACTGTTCACTCCCTGGAGAATTTGCATTGGCTGATGGTTTTGAGGAGGTAGGTGCACTTGCCAAGTGCAAAAGGTAAAGATAAATACATCTCCCAACACAGATATGCCCTCCATTCCTTGTTCACATTGTCCTAACCTGTATTTTTCCTCTCTACAAACTCCATCATCCAGTCCCTATTGACTGAAGGCTTTTCCTATCCGTTTCAATAGCCGTGTGTTACTTCTTTTTGTACATGACTATAACTGTGGCCTACTTTGCCCAAATAATGTAACTGCCATGTTCTAGTCCACATGTTTCTAACCATACGTGTTCCTCTGTCCTAACACATGCATTCCCCCTGTCCTTCACTCTCTATCTCTCTGCCTCATCTTGTCCATCTGTCCATATTGTAGTTTTGCTTTGCCTCACCCTGCCTAACCTCTTCCTCTCTAAACTCTCGCTTTTCCTCATTCTTCAACTGTTAATTTCACCCTACTTCACCCTTCCTCTCAGTCTCTCCGTGCTTTCCCCTACCTCACCCTGCCTCACCCCTTTTCCAATTTACAGCAAACAACTCGGACGGTTTTAGTCAATATTGCGTTAAGACTTATTGACTTAAGGACTAGTATTAGCATTTGTTAAAAAAAAAAAAGTAAAAGTTATATACAATAACACTAATGTCAAACACCGTATTATTAAAAAAAAAAAAAGTACATTAAAAAATAGAGCATTCACAACAAAAAAATGCTTGGCACATATGTGTTTTTTGTTTTTACAAATTGTACAGTAAGGCACGATGAGAATACTATATCACATCCCGTCAGCAATCTCAAAAATGCAGGGCTGAAGTCTTTAGTGGCTTTGGAGGTATCTTAACACCTTTTCCCTACCAATTTATTCTGCAAATTACACCTCAGTACCGGTATCCTCTTGTCTGTTATTAATACAACCTGTGTTGATATTAAAATATTAAAAATAACATACCGTACAGGAGAATGGTGAGGTGTAATTCATTCTGGTCATTACACCTCAATCCTTGTGTATGGTATTGGTGCAGTGTTGATGTTAAACTGATTTAAATAACAAACAAGAGAATGGTGAGGTGCGATGTCCAAAATATATCACTAAGGAAAAGGTGCCACAAAGCCTTCTATGATACCTAGAATGTGACCCTCACATTCAAATTTTAGGCAGATGCAGTGTGATGTCTTGTTTTAACCCCTTCATTCTGATGATGTATTTTTCATTTTATGCTCACTATCGCTAAGCAGTTTTATTCAGCTCTGGAGAGAATTTTAGAGCTAAGGGGTTAGATGTAGCTCCATTTTCCTCTTCACAGCGATGGGGAGGGATGCCTTCATGCAGTGGCACTGATAAAATTTCCCTCAACTCCCTCCCTTTCCCCTGATTAAAGGATGGTGAACTGGAGGAGATAGTCATCATCAGCCTGCAGTCCATTGGCTTCATGGCCAGATGAGCCTTTAGTCACAACAGCAACAACAACTGGAGGCAATATCTAGTCTCTCCAGTTTGAAAAGTGTCTTTTCAGCTGAATAAAAACTGTCTAGGGTTATCAGGAATAAAAATAAAGAGACACCATCATAATGAAGAGATTAATAAAGACTAAAGTACTGTATGACAACTTTTAGATCATGCAGTGGCTTTAAAGCCTAGAAATTGAATATGGTGGTGTGTTTACAACCTACCCTTGCATTGGAAGGCACAACAAGCAATTACACTATATAAGTTTAGGCTGGCACCTTTTAGCCTCTCATGGGTTTGTGAAAGAACAAGAAACTTAAAAAGAGCATGATGCAACGGACTCCTAATTTCACTTAGAATTAAAATGTTCTGTCACTCGTAAAAGTTCATGTGAGTTTGTGTGAGTGCAGATGAATCCAATCCCCTCGTTTCTAGGCACCAAAACTGAATGGTGTTGTGATAATGCATGCGTGTGCACACACACACACACACACACACACACACACACACACACACACACACTTGCATAGGCCAATGTGTGTTGTACGATGTCACGTGGCCAGACTAGTCATGTGTGAGATTAAATTCACCCCCACACCTGCAGATCTACAAGGACCTTTATTGGTGACAGTACCTCTGGCTTGTAATCATTCATGGAATGATTGGTAAATACTATCTTTTGGTAGCCTTCCAGGTAATTATCTCTGAGTAAAACTTATACAGCATTGTAGTCTGATTTCAGATACTTATATACACATTCAGCATTCTTATTCTTCGTTGTCTGTTTCTTATAAGAATATTCATGATGTTATGAAATGGATTATTGTCATCCACTCCTAGTAGAAAAAAATTATCAACTACATAATATTTATGGTGTAGAGTAACTGCCTAGTCCACTGAAAATGGAGTTTGGTAATGCAACATTTTTTGGCATATGAATCTGTAAATGCATTGTTGTTGAATTTATCTTATAACCTATGGCATGTCGACTCCTACAAGGAATATACCGTACTGGTAGCGGCACTTTTTTTATGGCAATATTTTTGATATGCCATTTTACCACACCTCTTGAAGTAATGTACAGTTATATACTGTGCATTTATTAACTGAACAGTAGCCAGATACTTTTGTGTGGAATTTTGAATTTCTTTTGTTTAAGTACCAGTCTTTGATGTGGAATTTAGGTGTGCATGTATTAACATTTAACTGTACTTGATGGTGATGAATTATTGGTTATTTAGGATTTGTAGTCCATTAGGTATATCTGTATGTAATGTGGAGTTGGGGCTGTACGCTTGATACGGTAAATATTCATCACAGGTGATATAAGACACAATATGGATGCCTGGGACATGGTCTGAGTTATAATTTTGGTGTGTTGCACACCAGGACAAACCCTGGACAGGGATAAAAATCTTTAGACAATCCCAGGACCTTAAAGAGTACAGTACATATTGTCCGGCAGACCCTTAACTTGTATTTATTGTCTATGGTGGATGTATTACACACCATAACCGATGTATATCACACACCTCTCATAAACCTATCTCGTATGATCCCCGGAGTGTGAGCGTGATGATCCAAGATAGGATTCACAGTTTGTATGAAAGTCAGTGGTAGATCCAATATATACCATGATTATGGTTGGAATATAGTCGTCCCATTTGGCTCCAAATGAAACAACTTATTGCCTAGGACACTGTTGGGTAAACTTATATCCTAAAGGCCACTGGACAGCGTTATGCTTAAGCGATGATGGATGATCCCAAGAAACCAATAATTTATGGGAGGACACAGTTTGAAAGAAATGTCATAACTTCTACAAGATGTATCATAATGTCCTGATTGCTCCAAGGTGTATCACTGAAAATTGCCATCTTAGACAGCTTGAGACACTTTTCATTGCCCGGGACACTTGGAATGAAGTAATTTCAGAGGGCCTGAGGAAATGATTTCGGATGGCCCCTGGAAATAATTTGGGAGGGCCCAAGGACACTCTAAGTTTGATCTACAAATCTCAACGCAAACCCGGCCTACGTCACTGCCAGACATGCAAGGGCGAACCGGGCGACACAGAGGAGCAGTTGCAGGAGGGTGAGCAAGGTGCACACGTTGCATGCAGAACGGAAAGCACCGGAGGTCACTACGTACTGTCGCTCTCCCTTGGGCCGGTACATCTCCAGCTCGTCCTCCAGGTCGGAGACGCGCGCCTTGAGCTCGTTGCGCTCAAACAGGATGTCCTTCAGCTCGATCATGGTGAAGCGTGGCCGGTTGGGGTCGTCACGGTCGAACACTACCTTGTTCGTCAGATCAGGGCTCTCACTCTGCAAAATTAGAGGATAAATTGACAGATAAAGATTAATAGAACAGTACTGACGTGTAAAAATTAGTAATGGTGTAATATCGTAACTTTGACAGCCAGTCTAAGGTCTGCTGGTTTTTACTGTAGAAGATTTAAGAGCAGGAGACCAGTCTACACCCCTGGTAGCTTTACATTATTAAAACACACACACACACACACACACACACACACACACACACACACACACACACACGTTACCATTGGAAATTAAACAGTACTTTGAATTAATGGACAGAATGTAATAACCAAACCATTACACAAAAACTACAATTCACTGGCACCTGATAAGCATTACAGTATTGATTAGATACAAAGAACTCAGTATTAGTTAACAGCTGCAGTGCTGACATTCATTAGTTGTCAGGTTTATGTGGAGTAACATACAGTATGGCACCCCTTAATTGTAATACAGTAGCTCTCCCTTAAGTTAGATTAAGGCGTCTGGCAGTAGCAAGCGTAAGGTATAAAAGATGTCACAATACTGTACTGAAAGGGTTAGAGACAAGGATACCTGTGACTTCTCTCCATGGTACTGTATATAATTCTAATCTTTTGGTTATGAATTTCCACGCTTGTACAGGTTCTTTATTCTGATTAATGTCAGGGAAACTTACCCTGCAGCTAATGCCAGATTGTTGTCATTATGCTGATGGGGATGATGGGTAATAAATTCCCAAGTCTTCTCTACATGGTATAATTTATGACAGCATTTTATCTCCTGAAGTTTGGAAGCCACTCTTAGGCTGAATGTATGTGTGTACTGTTCCAGCTGTTGTGCATACATGGTAGGGCTGAGTGGCACTACTATACATGTTCAAGCCATGTTTTATGGGTCCTGAAGGGCAACTGATCCATAGAGATGAGGAACAGTACTTTCTGTCTTTGGAGATGTGACCTCCTCCTCCCCCTCCCTTCATCTAGTGCTTCACATGCATGTGCATGGCTTTTGAAAAGATAAGAAGGGCATAATCTGAACAAATTATTATAACAGCGGCAAGAGCAGAATTAAAAGGCTTCACAATATAGTGGGAACCCAACTACAACAAAGGCAAAGACTTACACTGGAGAAAGCCAAATCTTCGTTTTCCTTCTGTGCTAGTCCAAGCCGCTGCCGCAAGATGGTGCTGGCCCTAACCTCCTCCTGTAGCGTGGCCTGCAGCTCAGCACGCTCATCTATCAGTGATCGCATCTGCGCTGCATTGGTACGTTGCCGCCGACGCAATTCTCGGTTGATGTGGTTCATTTTCTCAAGTTGCGACTTTAGCTATTGGGAGAAAGAAATTAGGTGCTTAATTGTTGTGCTGGTTGTTATTATCATTGTTTTAGTTGTAGTTGTTGTAATTGTTCTTGTAATTCAAAAAATCTGGACACTTCAGTTGTGTACTTGTAGAAATCTTTTGATCATGTTCTGTTGTGGAGGAAAATTGGTTAACTATTTCCAATTGCTGTAAAGCTGTGACCTGTTTGGAAGATGGGTTGGAGGTTTATATGTTTTATAGTTGTTGACTGAGTTTTTCAGTTTTCTTTATTGCTATGGTTGTATTTTATGTCGTACCTGTGGTTGTAATTACTGTAGCTGTTATTTATTATTACTTTTTTTTACTGCATTGTTGTGGCATCGTACATCTGGACATTACTACATGCCCTGAATTCTTTTGGAATTTTGGTTCTTTTCTCTAGCAGTGACTTGAACCATTTGGGAGGAAGGTGGGAGGTTTAGTTTGGTAAAAAAAAAAAAAAGTAATGAAATAAATAATAAATTGAATTAAATGAGTAAATAGATAAATTAGTAAAAGTGTAAGTCAGTTGTATATACTGTTTTTGAGGTGTAGAGGCTTGAGGCTAGGACAGTGTAGTTCAAAACATTTATGGCAATCCCAAAAGTTGAGGGACATCTATCTTACTTCAGCTTAATTAAGTCACCTGGCAGTAGTCAAAATACAAAAATGATACATCAGGACAAAAGCATTCATGGTAAATGAATAATCTATGCTCCTGGTGGTGATGGTGTATATGTAGTGAATACTGTATTAGAGTAAAACAATGTATATATATATATATTTTTTTAATGCAAGGAAGAAGGAACCAAAGGCCACAGGCCTGCATACTGTTCCTTCCAAGAAAAAGCAAAAACAATACAATAGAGAGCCAAATTCAAGATCCGTTCAATTCGAGATGCCTGGATGCACTGCGTTTGAAAGACTGGAGATCATAGGAAGTAGGAAATACAGACAGAGGAAGACAGTTCCAGAGTTGACCAGTTGCATAAATGAAGGACT
>JAGKTI010000165.1:0-12012 GCA_018397915.1 Birgus latro
TCAGAAGGACTGACATAACAGACAGTAGTGAGGCGATATCAGAAGGATTGACATAACAGACAGTAGTGAGGTGATATTAGAAGGACTGTTAGCCCTTCTAATATCACCTCACTGCTGTCACAGGAGAACAGTTCCCTGAGGAAAAAGTGTTGGAGAGCTCCCTTAACTGACGAGAATACAGGCCTTAATCTTCTCAACGATTTCCACTTATTCATGCAAAGAATATTATGTAGTAGTTGTTGTAGCTTGAAATTCATCTGAATGTGTAGCCTTCCCAGTAGACTTTAGCAGGTTCAAGTTCCACTTCTCCTACAGTCCACTGACCTCCTCTGCAGGAGAGGTGCGTGTTTATATTGGTGGCACGACATGAAGGCCTCCCTCTCCAGCACCAGAATGTGTAAAAGACCCCATCGTACTTAAAGGCGCTAATAAATGTTGGAAATAAACGTGTGAAGCTTCATGACGATATTTAGACCGAAGACGCATCCACTCTTTGCTTCTTCAACTTGATTACATGCCTATTTTACTCAACTTTACAGACGATTTTATTCAACTTGGGATGTGTCTCTAGTCTTGAAAGGGTCAGTGAAGGCTGTATCTAACCCCTCCAATTCGATAAATCGCCATGAAGCTGAAGAAATTCGTCTGGAGATAGCAAAATTGAAATAAAAAAATGTCTGAATGGAAGGGGTTACCGTAACAGTTGACGGAATTGCTCTTTCCCGCAGGTGGTAATGAGGCGACTTAACCCCATTACTATGATGGTTAACATGATGATGAAGAGGAGGAGCAGCTGCTAAATGGTGATGGTGAGGAGGAGGAGGAGATGTTGATAGTCTTGATGATGATAAGGAGGAAGATGCTAATATTTATGGTGATGGTGAAAGTGGTAATGATGATGAAAATGATAATGATGATGACAGTGATAATGACGGAGATATAATGATGAAAAGCGAGGTAAATATATGGACAAGGCCATCACCAAATCGTTAGTGGCGAGGGAAGTGTGTATTGACTTATTCAGCAGCATCACATGGCTCAAAGGTTATCAGGCTATTGGATCACTCGTATTGATTGCAGACAGCTGTGTGTGTGTGTGTGTGTGCAGCCTGGAGCAAAAATATCACTACCAAAATAAGCAAAACGAACTCTGACGACGAAAATAAAATAAAACAAAATAATGAGAAACAGAATCTAGCGTAGGGAGGGGGAAGGGAAAAGTAGTACAAATACTAAAATGATTGTACTTTTGAATACTAATGTGTTTGTTGTACCTTATCATGTGTCCTTATCAAGACATGCATAATTGATGAGAGAGAGAGAGAGAGAGAGAGAGAGAGAGAGAGAAAGATTATTTGTATGTGACTGTGCAATCTTCCCCACAAGCTGATAATAATGAGACTAGACCAGGTAGTAAGAAATGCAAGGTGTGTTTATCTGTGTAACTGTGTTTTTAGCTCAATAGTCTCCCCAATGTCTGATAATAATTAGGCTGGCCCATTGATCTGTAAGGTGTGTTTATCTATAAAACTGTGTGCAACTCTGTAACTTCCCTCAGCCTGATATTATTTGGGCTGGACTGCAGAGTAATGGCTATAAGTTATTGTCACTTTCCCCTTCCACAGTGCCTGTGTTCCTTCAATTACCGTGGTGAGTCCTGCCAGCTGTACTTCTACGTCAACAAGCCACTGTTCTCAGGGGCATCTTTTCTTGGCCTTGATGTGGGCATCCTGTCACTGCGGCGTGGGGTGCAGGTGAGTTAGGGGTGTGGGCTGGGGATTATTTGAGCAAATTGTTTTGATGATATAAAAGCAACTACAGTATGATTACCCTTGGAGAAATGGTGGAAAAGTTGATAGAAGAGGAGGGTAGGGGAGAGAGGAGGAGCTGAAAGAGGAAGGGGAAGTGGTTGGAGGGGGAGAAAGGAGAAATGAATGAGAGTGGATAGGCAGTGTGATGTGAAATGAGGAACAGTTACAAAGTGGCAGAACGAAAACTAGTCTATAAAATCCCATCCACTTCCTCTCTGTATCTGTTTCTAGTTCATGACCCAAGATTTATAGGAAAAGAGATTGGTTGGAGAGGGAGGAAGGGAAAATGACAGAGGGAATTGGCGGTGAGATATGAAACAAGAATTACTTACACAGAGAGTCTGCAGCAAGATAAGAACGAGTACAACTTGCACACTAAAAGAATGAACACTGGACTCATATCCTATTTCCTTCTTCAGATCTACATCCAGTTCACATCCCAAGATCCTAATGGGCTGGTGGTGTACAGTGAGGGTCCAGGTAAGACGTACTTCATGCTGCTGCTCAGGAACTCAGTGCTGCAGTTTGCCTTCTCCTGTGGCCTGCAGACGGTGGCCATCCTGCAGGGCAATGACAAGCTGGCAAGGGACTGTCTCACTGATGTCTCACTCAGGTAGGTTGGCAGGGGTGTGGTGGGGAAGGGAGGGGGTCTGGTAGGGTGGGAAGAGGGTGTGATAGGATAGGAGGAGGTGTGGTTGGATAGGGAGGGAGTGTGGTTTGGTGAGAAGGGGATGTGGTACAGTGGGACAGGGAAGGGGTACAGTAGGGTGGAATGGGTTGTGATGGGGCAGGGGGAAAGGTGTGGTAGAGTGAGAAGGAAATGTGTTAAGGTGGGGAGGGGATGTGATAGGGTGGGGAAGGGTCATTGAAGGGTGGGAAGGGAGTGCAGTAGGGTGGGGTGGTGGTACTGTAAAGTGAAAGGGGTATGGTAGGGTGGGGAGGGGTATAGGATATGGAAGGGTTTTGACAGGGTAAGGAGGGGATGGGGAGGTTATAGAGGAATGTGATAAGGTGAGGAGAGGGAGTGGTAGTTGCACAGAGGATATGATAAGTGTAGCAGGGTGGGGAGTGGTTGTGGTCGGGTGAAGAGGGATAAAATAGCTGTGGTAGGGAGGGTAAAGGGTGTGGCAGAAGTGTGGCAGGTGAGGTAGGATGGGAAATTATGGGAAGGAGTAAGGAGAAGCAGAGAGAGGTTTTTGCTGGGTTTAAGTTGTGTAGCATGGAAGGGAAAGAGAAGTAGGTTTTATTTTTGCCTAGTTTTTGTTTTCAGATACATTTTGTGATGTCAAGGACTTTTATTGTGGTTGTAGTAGTAGTTATTGTTTCTCTCTCTCTCTCTCTCTCTGGTTATGTTTACTGTATAGATAATTTGACAGATAGATGATAGATGTAATCCAGTGAATATATATGTATGTATTTATGTGCTACATACATACATAGGCCATGCACACATATTACAACCCACTAACCCCCTGGTCTCCTCTTACAGGATGTGGTGGACCCCCTACTACCCTGAGGTTCCCTGGGGGCCCGGCATGTGCAGCGCTTCCATGCAGGTCAGGAGGGAAGGGGAGGAGGAGGAGGGTTAGAAATATGATTGATGAGGTGGAATGATGAGTGATCAGGAAATTAAGGAAGATGAAGAGTGAGGGATGTGTGATATATGAGAAAGAAGTGGTGAGGGAAGTGAAATATGAGAACTGAAGAATGAGGGAGGTGTGTGGGGTGACATATGAAGAGTTAAGGACCAAGGTGAGTGAAACTTGAGAGGTGAAGAATGAGGGAGGTGCAAGAGGTGAGGGATGAGGGTGATATGGTAAAAAAAAGGTTGAGGATGGCTATGGTGTGGTTGGTGAGGGATTAACTTCGAGCACCTTTTTTTTTTTATATGTATATACTGTATAATCATGATACCCTGTGATTTATGCAGTGTAGGGAAGTCTTCTTTTACTTTAGAGTGTCTTCAGTAACCTTAATTTAGTGGTGCCCTTTTTATTTTAATCTTACAGTTACTAAGTGATATTATCATATTATCCATCTTAGGAAAGATAACGTAGTGAAGGGGTTAAGGAGTGTGAGAGAGAGGGAAGGAATGTGATGTATGAACGGCAAGGGGAGAGGGGAGGTGTGGGGAGAGGACCTGGGTGAGGTGAGAGAGATAAGACATGTTTGATTTGGTGTACTAGAGAAGGATGAAAATGTGAAAGAAAGGTGTAAAGATTGGGTGAAAGGGGGTTCAGGTGATGTTGTGGACTATGAGATGAGACATGATGAAGGACAGGTGAGTGGGAACCTGGGGGAAAGATGTGTGAGGAAATGAGAGGAGTGAAGGTGTGGCAGAGGTTTGAGAAATTAGAAGGGAAGAGTAGAGAGAGTGTATAGAGTGAAGGAGAGAAGTGAGAAGGTGGGAGATGGAAGAAGGTGTGAAGAAAGTGTGAGGGAGTGTGACAGGAGTAAAAGGTGGGAGTAGGAGTGGGGGGGAGGTGAGGAGTAAGAAGGATGAGAATATTAAAGGTGCATGTGATATATGGGGGAAATGTAATGAATGCTTAAGTGTGAGGGGAAAGGAAGAGTTTTAAGGATGAGGGAGGTGATAATATATATTCCCCCAGGTGAATAGCACAGCTCCAGTGTACAGTGAGCAGCGTGCATGGAGCCCCCAGGTACGGCTAGGAGTGCTGTATCTGGGGGGACTTCCTAGGGACTACTCCTTTCCCTTTGTGGTCAAGGCAGGGCTGCGACCAAGACTCAAGGGCTGCATCTCAATCCTTGAGGTAGGCTTCATAGTACAGTAGTTGCCAATACCCAGATAACCATATGTTATACTTTTTCTCCTCACCAGATTCAATCAAAGGAAGTTGTGCCACCAGCAAATCATCAACTATTCAGTCACCCACATTTAATTTGTCATCCCTACCAAAATATAAAAAAAAAAACTGTATAACACACAATCAGAACTTTTAGCAAGGATGTATCTCCTTTTCAGACATTCCTCATATACAGTTTTATGGCTGTGCATATGGAATTTTATGTTTGCAGTGCTGTCTCTAAGTGTGTTTGCTAAGGCTTTTACACAGATCTCTTCAGTACCTTGGCTGTGAATTGCTTGCTTCGCTGTTGCAGTTGTAACTTAATTAGATGCTTTTTATTCCTGTCATTAATTCTTTCAGCTTGGGGATGTCATTTTTATTTTGTGATTAACTGACAGTTAAGTCAGCTAAGGAATGATCATCTCCAGCTTCAGGGGTTAATAGTTCTGTATTGAGAGATTTCATGAATTCTGGTGTCTTCTCAGTTATGCAGCTAATTACGGTACTGTACTGTACTTGAAATTTGGCTTCTTGGTTGATGTGCATCTAGAATAGAAGCATTTTTATGTATAAGGACTTTCACTGATGATTTCAAACTACAGAAAGAAGTCTTAGTGGCTGGTCATTTTTAGAAATTTAGTGTAACCTTTCTTGTGAAGCATTATGGGAGATGCCTTTATCCAAACATCATTAAATATCTAAGCAGTTTTCCTGATTTTTATGACAGCTTTGATTTTTATGACAGCTTTCCCTCTATATATTATATCCTTGACTCTCATGTCTGCAGGTGAATGGGCATGAGGTGGACATGTGGGCAAGTGGTGTGTCTGGGGAGGGTGTGGGGGAGTGTGGGACTGCCCCCTGCCCCCCACGCTCCTGTCTCAATGGAGGATCCTGTGTTCCTGGCCCATCCATCTGGTCCTGCCTCTGTCCCCCTGGGTATGTTGGAAGTGTGGGTCGGGTGAGAGAGCCTAACTTCTTCAGTCTAGTGATATTTGTGTGTGTGTGTGTGTGTGTGTGTGTGTGTGTGTGTGTGTGTGTGTGTTTACCTTATTCATCCTTCTTGCAGTCATTTTCATTCAGCCTAGGATAGGCATTTTGAACAGAAGAAGTTAGATATAGCCTTACCTAAACCATTCAGTGCTGGAGTTAAATAAACTTGTCAAATAAAATCAAGTGCTGGTGGCATGGTTGAAATGATAGATACATCATTATATTGAAGAGGTCCAGTGATATAATAATGTGCATAGAATCTTTTTGTTCAGCTGAGTACATAGCAGATTGGCATCTTGCAAGGCTGGGGTCAAGGTTCTTTTACTCATTTACAATGAGGGTTGAATTAAAGACCTAGTGTAAACTGATAGAAGAAGAGGGAGGTTGAAGTGAGAGTAGGAAGAGAAGAATGTGTTTGTATTTGTATATGTCATGTTTTCTGCTCATACATGCAGCAACTCCCTCTCATTGCCAACACTTCATATCTAACCCCTAACCCAATGCAGTCTGGCTGAACCTAACCTAACCAGGTAAGTCATTCCTCTCCACCAGATACCAGGGTGAACTGTGTGAGGTGTCTGCCTGTGAGGGTGGTGGGCATGGTCCGTGCCAGAGTGGACGGTGTGTACTGACTTCTCACCGTCCATACCCACTCTGCCTCTGTCCTGCCCACAAACACGGTCTCTACTGCGAACTGGGTGAGGAGCATCAGGAAAGATAGGAGAATTGTGTGGTTCATTTTTTCTCTGATTTTGTATTTTTCTCTTTCCTTGTTTTGAGACAGGAGAATTGTGTGGTCTGTTTCACTGACCATGCTGTTCATGGTTTTCCCACTTTCATACTTTCTCTTTCCCTGTTTCTGAATCCCACCTCACCCCATCCTAAGGTTGGAAAAAGGGTCAGAGTGTTGAATGTGTAATGACTAAACTGAAACTTAACAAATTAATCATTGGTCTGGCTGAGATTCGATCACAGGCCCTCGCACATCATAGACGTGCACGTTACCACTGAGCCAAAGAGAGGATCCCCTCCTCTAAGCAACGTTGGCTTTTATAGACTCCATTACATCACTCTTTTCTCCCCTTGGTGATTCATTTGGTCAGTTTCGAACGCATGATAGCATAGCATCGGAGGCCACCATTGGGGACACTGTGGACCACACCGAACAGCTCATCCCCTGGATATAAAGACAAGAATGCTGACAGCTAACCAACAACATCACTGCCCTCCAGGCCTTGCCTCACATCCCACACCACTGCCGACCAATGGAATAACCGAACTGTAACTTAACAAATTAATCACTAGTCTGAACAAGATTCAGTCTCAAGCCCTTGTGCTTCAAATGTGCGCATGTCACCACTGAACCAAAGAGAGGATCACTTTGCCTCTAAACAATGTGGGCTTTTATAGACCCAATTACAAATGATGCTGGTAATGACCGATAATTTTTTATTAATAATTTTGCAGTTGTAGATGTTCCTTGGTATTTTTTTCAGACTTCCATGGACAGTTTTCTCAATAGGGGAATTACAGCAGTCAAAAGAGTTACCCTTTCACTGGTAATGATGCCCCTTGGTCTTTTAGTCAGGCTAACAACAATATATGTGTTTGTATGTATTATGTGTCTAAGTATATTAATTTTGTGTGTGTGTGTGTGTGTATGTATGTGTATGTGTATGTGTGTGTGTGTGTGTGTATGTGAATGCAAATGTACATGTGCTAGTTTGCATGCATGTGTGTGTGTGTGTTTGTGTGTGTGTGTGCATGTGTGTGAATAAAAGTAACTTAGAAGTCAATTCGTTCCCACAGAACGTATGGTGGAGCGCCCCTCATATTCCGGCAGTGTGCAGGGCTACACCTCCCATTCTGTCTACAGGATGGACCCTCATGTTACACGCTCACTGGCTCTCAGGTCAGCACCCTACCCACGTATAGCGTGGGTTAAGTTGAAGTAGGCTTTGTAAAATCAGACATGGTCGGGTTAGGAGTAGTTTGGATAAGGTAGCTTGGGTTATGTTAGATCAGGTGTTAAGCTAGGTTAGATTAGGTTCAGTTGGGTTGGGTTGAATAAGATTAGATTTCATTAAATTCAGTTATAATAGGATATCAACAGGTAAATTAGGTTGGGTTTAGTTGTTATATTAAGCTGGGTTAGGTTAAATTTGGTTAGGTTAGTTTGATTTAAATGCAACTTACAACTCTTCAGTAATAGTTTCTGCTAACTGTGAACTGTTAACAACCACTAGCCATTTCAGCCACCCACTAATTATTCAAAGCATGGTCAGTGGTGGCGACCATCATCCACTCACTTGATGTAGTGCTGCCTTCTTCCTTAGCCTTTATCATTCTTTTTCTGTGCCTGCCCTCCCCTCTTCCTATTTCTCTCATCTTTCCTGTCACTTCTTATTTCTTTACAGGTGGCTTTACATTGACTGACAAGCCAAATGGTTTCCTGTTAGCCAAGAAACCATTTACAGCGCTGGGTGATAACCATATAACCAAACCATACGGGCTTCCTACGTGTCAACAATGGGTTGGTGGAGGGTTAGTGCCCCCCCCCCATAAAACAAATAACTCAAAGTCAAATGGCCACCCCTTACGGGATTATGGCATCTGGCAATAGATAGATAGACAATATTAAGTCAGCCTGCCACTAACTCTAAACTACTATTTCAGCAGACCACAAACTTACAGCCATTATAGTTGGTGTATTTTCACCTGAGAAAACTAAGCCACACCCTCAGTTGAATACTGAGTCATGGTTGTATTAATCTTGATGACCCTAAGTTTTGAAGTAGAACTTATTTTGTTTGGTTACTAGTCAAGTCAACCCTACAGTTTGACTGCACTTGGCCATCAACATAGCTGAAAGGGTAGGGGTCTTCGTATGGGTAGAACAAACACTCTTTAGTTATGATGAGATGCTTTAGAGAGGGTGTAGAGTTGTAGTATGGCCTTATTCTGCTGCTGAACTGTAACCAGAGCTTAAGAAAGGTGCTATTAAGAAGTATTATGGGAAGGGTGTATAGCCAAAGTATTGCCTTATTCTGTCATTAATCTGTGGGAAATATTTGCAAACTGTTATGTCAGCAGACTGTACTAATTCTTTCAACAAACTACTAACACTTTCTCTCCACACCACTCTTTACCTCCCCCAGCCTGCACTTCACAACTGGTGCACTGGAGCAGGTGAGCCTCCTGGCATACTTGGGGAACAGTGTGAGGTCCACCACAAGGGATTTCTTTGCCCTCAGCCTCATCAGGGGATACCTCATGCTCACCTGGGACTTAGGTGCTGGTGGGTAGCTGTGGGATATATTTCTCAGCCTGGACTTGCAAACAAATTTATTGTCAACCCCCCTTACAACTCAGAAGTTTATTGACAGGAAGAATTAGAGGCATGTGAGCCTTTTGTAGATTTACCAATTTACCATCTGCCACTCATAACTCAGGAACTGGAGGTTGCAGAAGGTCCTGTCCTCAAGTTTTAAACCCATAGCTGTTTTCAACTTTTCTTCTTGTGCAGTCGGTAGAGATAAATCTGCTTCATTAACTAATTACCTGAAACAATCTTCATTCCTTTTTATAGTTCAGTAATATAAGTTCTCTGTCCTCTCACATTGCCTCCTGTACCCCCTAGGTCCCCGGCGAGTGATCACTCCCCACCCCTTAGACCCCCGGCTGCACACCCACACTGTGCGCGCAGGGAGGGTGGGGCGGGTAGGGTGGTTGGTGGCGGACACTCAGACCAATACATCTGCACGCTCTCCGGGTTTCCTCTCATCTCTCAACACCAATAACCTCCTTTATGTTGGTATGTGGGGATGATACAGAAAAAAGAGGGAGTGATACAGAAAAAAAAAGAAATGGTACAGTAATGTGTAGGAAGAAATTTTATAGAAAGGATAAAATGCAGAAATGAAAAAAGAGAAATAAATATATTGAGAGAAGGGGATGGGAAGATGAAAGTACTGTATATTGAAAGAGGAGAGTGATAATGCATATTGAAAAATATTAGAAAGAAAGCAGTGGACAATATAGAAAGAACAAAATGAATATAGTGTAGGAAAAGTAGTGAGGAAGAATATAGAAGGAAGATACAAGGACATAACGGTAGAGAGAAATCAGGAGGATGTAGAAAGGTAAAATAGTGGAGAAAATGAGGAAGAATATAAAATGAAGAGGGAAGAGTACAGATATTAGAAGTGGAGAAAATATAGAGAGAAGAGGAAGCAGGGAGAAACCATGAAGATACTGGTAGCAGGGGAAGTATACAGTATACAGATAAAATAAAGGGATGTGGAAAACTAAAAGGGACTATAACATACCATCAAGAAGAAAGGATACGTCATCCTCAGCCTATTCCAGTACAGTATAACAGATTTATAATAGAAGGAATAGACTTAAGATAATGGTGATGAGGTTGGGTACATTTAAAAGAAGAGAGCTGTCTCTCTCTATGTAATTTTGGTTCTTCTTTAGATTACTTCACTGTTTTCACAAATTGTCCAGCATCTTCAGTTGTTACCAGACCTTATCTTTTTTCCTCTCACCCCCAGGAGGACATCCCTCGTGGAACATGTCTCACCTTCCTGCAGACATCTGGCGTCTGGGTGGCTTCCGAGGTTGCGTGTTTGACCTGCGTGTTGCTCCATCCAATGCAGGGCCCTGGACGGCGGTCAGAGTGGCAGCAGCAACTAATGTTGGGGAATGTGGTCATAATGTGTGTACCAGCCACCAGAACAAAAACCACCAAGATTCCAGCCATCAGATAGCCACCCCTAGCCACCAGATGGTCTCTCCCATTTACCAAGTTGTCCTCCCTAACCACCAGCTTGACATCCAGGAAAGCCGGCCTGAACGTTCCACCTCCAGCCAGTTTGAAAACCATGAGACAGCCACATCCAGCTATCAGGATTCCTCTTCCACTCAACAGTATGTCAGCTTTGAGAGACTCTTGTATGAAAATCTAAACAGGCGCAAGAGGTCCCCCACTAGACACCAAGAAGACAGCAACCATGGGGAACAATTAGACAGCCTGCAGTATGACAGCCCAGACAGCCAGCCCCCTTGCTATAATGGTGGTTGGTGTGTTAGCCTGGGGTCTACTTACAGGTACATAATCTTTGATTAGCCCCTTCAGATAGTCACAATGAGGACTTCACCTGAGAATTGTATTGAAAAGAATAAGTACAGGTAAATTGCATTCATGGACTGGGAAAAACTTTGATGGAGTGGATTGGGTGGTCAGCATTGGTGTAAGAGGGATTTTGTTAAGGGCAATAAAGTTCTTTTTATGAGGATAATGCAGGTAATGCATGTGTGATAGTGGGGAAGAAACCTTGTGATTCTTTGACAGTTGATGTATATGTAAAACAGGGGTGTTATGTTGTCATGGTAATGTACAGGGGAAAACTCTTGACTTGTCTGTATGTTGATGATACAGTTTTAATGACATAAAGCGGTACTATAAATTCTATATGTCTCGTTCCCTCCTATCTAACTGCCAACCTACGCATCAAACTATCTCCCTTTCTGAATGTCAGGCTATACATGTGTTCTGTATTTCTCTTTCCTACCTATCTAGCAGCCAGCCTACTCATCCATCTCCCCTTCCGAATGTCAAACTATACATCTGTTCTGTATGTCTCTTTCCTACCTATATAGTCGCCACCCTACTCATCTATCTCATCTCCCGTTCTGAATGTCAGACTATATATCTGTCTTTCATATTGTTGCAGGTGTGAGTGTCCTGTTGGGTGGAAAGGCCCCAGATGTGAGATCCCAAGTCATATCTGCAGTGAGGGAAGAAGAGGAAATGGGACAAAGAAAGTGGAAGAGAGGGAAAGATTGAAAAATGATGAGTTGATAGAAGGAAGTGGCGAGGATGGGAAGATACTTCTAGGAGTAGAACAAGGAGCAAGAGAGGAAAGGCCAAAACAGATAAAAGGAGAAAGAAAGGAAGAAGACATAAAAACTAAGGATGATATATACAGCAAGGAAAGGGAAAAGGAAGGAAAAGAGACTGAAAAAATTAGAGTAGCAGAGGACAGAGCTGAAATGGCAACAGAAAAAGAAGAAATAACTGAAGAAATGAGAATTCATATGAAAGCACAAGTAAAAACAGAAAAACAGAAAACTGAGGAAGCAAATGGAGAAGAAGAAGATGTATTTGGAAGAACAGAGGAAGAAGGAGGAGGAAGAAGACAAAAGGAGATACAACCAAAACAAGGTGAAATAAAGTATAGAGGAACAGGAGGACAGTTAAAAACACTATCTGTGGTTGAAGAAGAGAAAGAAAACAAAGCAAAGAATAAAACTATAGACCTTGAATTAATATTAAATGAGGAAGGGGAAGACAAAATGAATTTAGGAGGAGATCTGGATATACTAATAGT
>JAGKTI010000165.1:12122-49413 GCA_018397915.1 Birgus latro
CAGAATGAAAGATGAACAGAGAGAGAATGAGGAAGATTCAGTAGATGCTAAAGAACAAGAAAGTTGGCTACAAAACTTAACTATGAATGATGGAGTTAGATTAAAGAATGGAATAAAATCATGGCTGGTAGAAATACAGCCAGTAGAAGGCACTGTGAGTTTGAGGATAGAAGATGGAGAAAACAAAACTGGTGATGAAAGGAAAGGAAGACAGCTAGATATATTGACTTTTGAAGAAGAAGAAGAAGAAGAAAACAGCACAATTGAAACAAAGGAAGAACCAGCAACAGTTCAACCACCAGAAGACAATATGAATGACAGGGGAGAAGACAAAACAGCCAAAATTAGTGAGGCAAAAAGGAATGGACAACTGGAAGGGGAGATAAGAGAAGATAAAGACAAAACTGGTGAAGAAATTAGAGGAAGACAACAGGAACAAGAGAGAAAAGAAGACAACAAGGACCAAACTGTTGAGGAAAGGAAAGGAAGACAACTAGGAATCCTGAGTGTGGTTGAAGATAATAAGAGTGATTACCTTCACTGCCCCCCAGGGTCCTCCTGCTTGCTAGTGGGGTCAGAGTCTGAGGGTCCCACCTGTATCTGTCCCCTGGGGAAGACTGGACCTCGATGTGATACAGGTACAAGGGTTTAGTGGAGGAAGGAATTGAAAGATATAGATTTGTTTCATTTGTTTTAAATCTCCTGGTAAAGATGTCCCACCCTTCTTGCAGCTGAATTACTGCTGAATTGGTGGGAAAGATAATGTTACAGATCGTCTTTCCCTTTAGTACTTTTCATTATATTTAATCCCATGGTGTAGGCAAAATGAGTTACTGAGTATATGGGAAGAGTAAATTGCAGTTGAAAATCATTTGTAATAAAATTTAGTCCTTGTAGCCTCTCCAGATTCACCCAATCATGGTTTGCCCTTCAGAATGGAAGTGCAGTCTAGTTTCACCAAGTTTACCATCTCAAGAGATGAAAATATTAACTGTTTTATTGAGTAACCTTGAATTATTTTCTTCAGGCTTAAG
Organism: Birgus latro; assembly: GCA_018397915.1. Classification (NCBI taxonomy): domain Eukaryota; kingdom Metazoa; phylum Arthropoda; class Malacostraca; order Decapoda; family Coenobitidae; genus Birgus; species Birgus latro. The sequence continues at coordinate 13,157 of JAGKTI010000165.1, forward strand.
ATCACTCTTGTGTCCCGAAAGGGTTGATAAGAGTCACCAGTTACTCTTACAGGATGTGGGAAAGATTAATTATTTTATTCTTGGTTATGCTAAGCATCTTTATTCAGCTTAAAGTGGCTTTCCATCCTCTGAGCTAAGGTTGAGATAAGTGGATGCCTTAGAAAGGTAGAATATTGTTGTCATATCAGATCTTTTTTGGAGAAAAAATGTGCACAGCTTTATTTTACTATACTTACTGGATTGCTTGCCTCATAATCAATATGTCAGTAATTTGTGCCCTCATCTGCTTAGATGAATGAATGGTGAATAGATGAATGTACAGTATGGCTAATTGTATGCGCAAATGGACAGGTTTATAGATAATGGAAGAGAGAAATGAATGTTTGGATCAACTCTTTAAGAACTGCTGGGTGAATTTATCATTATTATTTGTCCTGTTTTCTCAGGATGCATATTATATTATTTGGCTCTTCTCCTTTTCCTCCTCACCAATTGTAATGATACTCTCTTAACTCCTGTCTCTCACACCTCCAGCCCTAAACATCACAGACCCCAGCTTCTCTGGTGAGGGTTCTTACCTGGCCCTTCAGCCATCTCGCTCCCTCCAGCGTGAGGTTCACCTGGTCCTCTCCTTCAGACCAACCAGCCTTGATGGCATTTTGGTCCTGTCAGTACCCCCCAGACCACGCATAGTTGGGGACTGGCTGGCGCTGGTCCTGGTTAATGGTACCCTGGTTCTGTCATTTCATTTGGGTGAGTAAAAACACATTTTAAATTGTATGTTAAAGAATGGTACAGTATTTGTAAAGGCACAATGGGTGCCTTCTGCCATGGAGAGTGGATGAAGCGATAGGACATAACCCAGATTTTTAGTGTTCTGGAATCCTTGAGGAAGAGGAAGAGTGACATTGCCCTGAGAGGATCACTTTTCGGTGTAAGAGAGGAGAGAAGGGGAACCCACAATATCTGTCAGTACTGTAGCTGGGCGTGAGGGTAGGAATCATACTCCTCCTTAGATTTTAATGTGAAAGAAAATTCTCATCATCATCAACGTCATCGTCATGTCATCATCCTGACCCAGTTTTCAGTGTAAAGTTGATACAAAATGAATATGAATCTCATCTTTCATGCACTCCAGATGTTTCCAGAGCAAGTGTTTGAGTACTGAATGTCTAAAGGCTGCAGTTCCATGATCAGGTCTTGGAATTACTGTATTGTGTATTATGCAGTATTTATCCATTAATGATGATATAAAATTTTACTTTGCAGTATTTTTCTGCAAAATAATAAATAAAATTATGCAGTAATTTATTCTGTCTTCTTCAGTAGATAAGATAAACCAGCAATATTATGTCAACTCTAGATTCACCACTGGTACTTGTGAGTGGGGGGAAATGATAATGAATTATATTTTAGGAAAATGAAGTGTGATCTGTGGTACCATAGTGTGAAATAAGGATTTCTGTTATTGACTGGGTTGAAGAACGAGTGCTTAGAAGGTATGATCACAGAGAGGAAACTGATTTAGTTGGGTTGTGAAATGAAAAAAATTAATGAGTCTGAAAGTGGGAGAAGATAGGCCAAGATGGTTATATCTTAACCCTTCAGTATAGCCAGTTCATCATAAGCTAAATAAATAAAAATGGAGATAACAAGAACACAGTGAAAAAGATGTTATTATGGGTTAAGCTATCATCATCATCATCATCTCATTCCCTTCTCTGAGCTCCTGTACCTCCTCCTTATCCTTCCTCACGTACTTCCCTCTCGTCCTATCTCCTTTACCTCCCTCTTATCCCCTCACCCTTATTCCACAACCCTTACTCCACCTTTAGCCCATCACCCTTATCCCATCCCTAAGCTATATTATCCCACCCTTAAACTCTCATCCCTATCTCTCAGTGGTACCACATTTCCCTTATCCACTCTCAAATTATCCATCAAATCATCCTCCATATCACATTTTCCATACCTCCCACAGGGTGGCCATCACCTGCCCCTGTAGTGGTGATGTCATTGTCCCCAGTGCAGGTGGGGGCATGGCAGGAGGTGCACGCATGGCGTGAGGAGGGAGTGGGGGGCCTTCGCTTCCATGGTAACACCACAAAGACACAGGCTGATGACAATGACTGGCGTTGGCTGGATGTCGGCTCTGAACTGTACATAGGTTGGCCATACCAGGTTATCAGGTTTTTTGTAGTCTGTCAGTTTTCATTATAATTCAGAGATGTGTTCTGGAATAATACAAGACACTCCATATGGCTGTGACTTGGAAGAATCTGGCAAATCAGCTGTATAGGTAATGATGGAAAGTTAATTGACAAATCATTTAAAACTTTCTGTGAATTTGAAAAAATAAAGAAATAAATAAAAATGTAGCTGCATCAAAAAGTAACATACAGTGAAAACTTCCTGTACCAGTCATTAGAGCACTCAGTCTGTCTGGGTTACTGAGTCTAAGGAGGTTCTCTTGGCCCTCTGGATAGTTTTTGCATGTACAGTACAGTATTTTGATATCTTTGATGTGTGTGTGTTGTGAGGAGGAAGGAGGGTTCCAGTTAGTATGAAACACTTACTGTTGACAAAAAGCAAAGGAGAAAGTATATCCATCCCTCCATTTATCTGAGTGTCAATTTCAGCTGTTAACCATTATGTCAAGATAATAGTTTTCCTTATTTTTTGTGTGTATATCTGTTTAATATACTGGCTGTTGCTGCATCTTGTATGGGGTGGCACTGACAAAAGGACCTCCAAGCATTTCTGTCCCTACTTAGTAACAACACCTCAGTCCATAGCATACCACCCTCACTTATATACTGTACATGTAAGTTTATGACATGTTATTACTGTCTTGTACATTACTTATTCAATTCTAGTACAGTATTAAAATGGTTAGTGAAGGTGATATCTATCCCCTCCTGTTTGAAAAGTCTCCTCTAATTAGTATGATGTTTTAGAAAGAGCAAAAATAAAATGAAAAGTATTCTATTGTAGTGAAAAGGTTACATGAAGACAGCATATGAGTGGTGTAATATGGTTTAAAATTAAGCTAAACGATATTTTGTGTGTATGTGTAGGTGGTGCCCCTGACCAGACCATGGTTCCTCCTCTGGCTGGGCCACCCCTCAGTCTCATCCCTTTCACTGGCTGCATCAGTAAGGTGAGGGGATGACTTATGTTCTTGTGTCACCAGCTTGTTCCACCACCTTTCTTTGCTTCCTGGCTGCTTCAGTCCTTGATTCTTGCCTAATCTTTTGCATCATCTTTTTCTTCAATCCTACATTGTCTTTTGTTGCACTTCACCATGATAGATTTTTGTTCCTTGCTTCTCGTATGACTTGTTTTTTTCACCACTTATCTTCACTCCTTGTTTTATTTTCCTCGCCTTTTCATTTTTCGTGCTTCATTTTCCTTATTCTTAGTTTCACTTCTGTCACCGTTTTCTTCATGCCCCACTACCCTTCTCTTCTTGTTTCAGCACTTAAACTGAATCAGATTGTCTGGGTACAGTGAGAATGAAATAATAATGATGTCCTCTTATTAAGAAGGTTAAGTAATTGACCAATTTTCACCCCTATCCCCATTCTGCCCATATTCACCCTATTCCCAAACATTACTCACCCCACCCCATTCACCCCATTGTCGTTCTTACCCATGTTCTTTCCACTCCCATCACGCATTCAGCCCACTGCATTCACCCAGGTGATGATCAATGGAGTGGACCATGACCTGCGAGTGCCTGGGGAAGGAGGGAGTGTGGTGGGTGGTGCTGGGATTGGGGACTGCGACAAGACCCCATGTGGCCGCCATCTTTGTCTCCATGGGGGCACATGCTCACCTGCAGGGGACTCATTTGTCTGCAGCTGTACTCAAGTGGGTGTAGGGGAATGTGGGTAAGGATGTTGGTGGTGTGGGTGTAAGGAATGTAGGTATAAAGGATTTTGGTTCAAGGTGTTGGTATAGGTGAAGGTATAAGGAAATGTGGATAAGGGTGTTGGTGTGTGTATGAGCATGAGGAATAAAAGTACTAGGGTTTGTGGGTGAGAGTATTGGTGTAGGTCTGGGTATATGGGATGGGTGTGGATATTGGAGTAGTCTAGGCACAAGGGATGGTGTTGGTGTAAGTGTGACTGTGGAGGATATGGGTATCAGGGATTTTGGGTGTCTTGCTCTGCTCATGTGAGTGTGTGGATGAGTGGTGGGTGGATGAATATGATTGAGTATGTGAAGGGAGAGGATGTGTGTTTTGGTGTAGGTTTGAGTGTCCTTAGGATGTTGCATTGTAGTACATGTTGGGCTTGATTTGTAGGTTTGGATGTAGGTGGTTTATTGAAGCATGTGGGAAGGGAGATAGAGGAGAAGGAAGGGTATGTAGCAGTGTATGTATTACTATATTGTTTTTTTTTTCCATGTTGATTGTACTGTGTGAATGTATACTGTGTTCCCTGTGAATTACGGTCATTTCTCCCACATGCCAATTCGCCCACATACCAATTCGCCCACAAATCATTTCGCCCACAAGTCAGTTCACCCACATATAAGAGTCAATTGGCCCACATATAAGAGTCAATTTGCCCACATATATCTCTATCTCTCTACACGTTTAAGAGAGAGAGAGAGAGAGAGAGAGAGAGAGGTGGGGTGGGGGTAGAGCAGGTGAGGAATGTAAGGAGTGGGAAGGAAGAGTGGGGTGGAAGTGGAGGAGGAGGAAGAGTGTAGGTGGAGCTTTCCATACGTCACAGACAATACGTCACTACCGTAGCCTCCTCATCTTAAATGAAGAAGAAACAATAACAATAACAATATTAAATTTTGGTGTGGGCGAAATGACTTAACAATGTGGGCGAAATGACTTAACAGTGTGGGTGAAATGACTCCACAGTGTGGGCGAAATGACCTGTGGGCGAAATGGCTCCATAGTGTGGCGAAATGGCATGTGGGCGAAACGACCGGATACCTTCCCTGTCACTACTCTTTCCTTCATTTGTACAAACCTCCAATTACCATTTCTCTCAGTTCTTTTCTACCTTCCAACCATTTCCTACAGGACTACACTGGATCAAGGTGCCAGATCCCTATCACCTGCCAGAATCACAAGTGTCAGAATGGTGCCACCTGCCTCCCCTCTGCCACTCCCAGGAGGCGGAGGAGACAGGCTAGGCAAGGAGGAGGCAGTGTGAGGAAGGAGGAAGGCAAGAGCAGGCTGGAGGAAAGAAGGGTGAGGCAAGAGGAAGACCTAGTCAGGCTGGAAGAAGGCAGGGAGAGGCAAGATGGCAGGAGGACTAGGCAGAATGGAAACAAGGGAAGACAGGAGGAAGGCAGGATGAGACAAGAGGAAAGCAGAGGGAGGCAGGGAGAAGGCAAAGCGAGGCAAGAGGAAGGCACAGGGAGGCAAGAGGAAAGCAGAGTGAGGCAAGAAAAGGGAGGGAGTAAGAGCGAGGAGGATTGGTTGAAGTGGCAACAGTGGCTAGATGAACACAAAGAGGAGAAAAATGTGATTGAGAAAATTTGGAGGAAAGAGGAAAGGAAGGGAGAAGAGAATGAGGGAGGGAAGAGGAATGAAGGAGATGAACAGGGATGGAAGGAAGAAGGCAATGAAGAAGAATGGGAGAGAGGAGAGAGAGATGATAAGGTGGAGGAAGAAGAAAAGGAGAAAGAAGAGGAAGGAAAGAGAGCAGAAGAATGGAGAAAAGAAGAGGAAAGGAAGAGAGAAAAGGAGGACCAGAGAAATAGAAAGGAAGAGAAGGGAGAGGAGGAGGAGGAGGGATGGAAGAACGAAGATTTGGGAAAGGAAGAAGAAATAAGGGAAATGAAAGAAGATGAATTAAGGGAGACAGAGAATGATAAAAGAATAGGAGAAGGAAGACCCTCTATGAAAGGAGAAAAAGAAAGACAAATGAAGGAGAGTGATGTAGAAAAGGGGACGGAAAGGGAAGGAAGAAAAACTGAGGAGAATATAAAGAGAGAAGAGGAAGATAGTTTGGAGAAGAAAAAAGAAGAGGGGCTGAATGAAAATGAAAAAACAGGAAACAGAAGGAAGAATGAAGAAGAACTCCTGGATGAAAGAGAGAAGGAAGACAGCAAAGTTGGTGGATATAATAAAGAAGAGATAATGATAGGAAGGGGACATGATGAAGAACTAATGAAAGTGAGGAAGACAGAACAAGAAGAAAGGAGAGCAAAAGAAGAGGAAAGCAATGAAGAAGTGAGTAATAATAAGAAAACAGAAAAAGAAGAAGAGGAGGAAGATAGTAAAAAGAAAGTGGAAGAGGAAATGGAAAAAGAGAAACTTGAAAAAGAAGAGAAAGGACTGAATAGAAGTGAGGTAGCTCTAGACAATGAAAAGGAAGAGGAAGAAAAGGAGATGGAAGAGAAAGAAAGTACAAAGGATATAAAAATGAAAGGAAAGAACAGTGGAGAGGAAATGGACAGGGAGGGTGAAGGAGAAAGAAAAATGCAAGAGCAAAAGAAGGAAGAAACAGTTGAGAATGAAAGAGAAATAGATGAGGAAGGAAGTACTGAGACACAAGAAATGGAAGAAAAACAGAAGAAAAAGGCTGGCAGTAATGACAGAGATGTGGGCACTGAGAAGGAAGAAGTCAATGAGAAAGATGAGGAGGAAGAAAAAGATGTGAAGACATTAGTAGAAGACAAAGAGAGAGGAGAACAGAGAGGAGGCAAAACAAAAGATAAGGAAGAATCAGAAAAGGGAGAAGTGGAGGAACATGGAAAAGGGAGATCACTAGAGGAAGGGAAAGAAGAAGAGATTGTGGAGAAAGAAGAAGCAGAAAGAATGGTGACTGAAGGTGTGGAAGGAGATGAAAGATTGTCAGATGAACAGGAAGATGAGTGGGGGAGAGAGGAGAGGAGTGAAGAGGAATACACATGTGTCTGTCCTCAAGGCTTCTATGGTTCCAGGTGTCAGACAAGTAAGTACCTCCTTCAAAATACTGTACAGATAGTCATCATAATATATTTTTTTTATATTTACATATTTTTTTATTTATTTGTTTTTTACTGTTAATATCTTCAGTTTAGTGATGTAATCTTTATTCTATTCTTGCCATCACTACATGATTTTATTCACCTTTGGGAAGGCATCATGCACTGAAGGGGTTAATGAAGTCTAAAGTGAATGAAATCGTCAGGAGGTAGCAAAAACAAAATCTAAAATATGTCATTGGATTGAAGGCTTTAGCTCCAAAGTAAGTAACACAGAAATTCCCTGTTAATATTCCATTTCCACCCATAAAGTTGATTTGCCAGTTTCTCTGACTTACAGTACCAGCTGCATGGAAATAGTTGTGATATTTTTTAACACATAGTCATATACCATCCTCCCCTTTTTCCTTTGTCTCATACCTACACTCACTGTGTTTCACACTCACATCATTCACACCCTTTCTTCACATTCACCCCCTCACACCCTTTCACAATCCATCCCTCACACAGAGTCACTGCCTCACACACTCACAAACCATCCCCCCCACACAATCACAATGCAGGCTTCTCCTGTTGTTTGTCATCCACTTTCTGTTATATCCTGCCCCTTTCCCTCTTCAGGAAGTGGCGATGGGCGGTGGAGTGTTGATGGGGTGAGGTTCAGTGGGCAGAGCTGGGCTGTGGTGGGTGGGGGTCGTTATGGCACTCCATCCTCCACACAAGATGCCATCGCCTTCAACTTCACCACCAGTAACCCAGAAGGTCTTCTGATCTGGCGTGGGAAGGTCAGACTACCAGTATACCATAATGGTTTCTTCTCAGTCTGATAGGACAGATGAGCATAATATATATGCATACTGTATATGCATGTAACTTTTCCTGATTGTAGAGAGTGGTTTGACATTCCGTGGGATATTTTCCATGCTCATAGCCTTGTAAAGACTAGTAGGTGTTATTGGTTGCTTCTTGTGGTGTTCCTGTTTTTATTTACTGGTATTGTTGGGCATGTTGATAACCATATTTTCAAAATGTCACCTGAGCTAGCATATGGTAAGACAAACCCAGCCAGAGGTGTAAAGCCTTTTTGGGGCTTTGAACATGCAAGTAGGGTGTGACCTTACTGAAAGCTGATTGAAAGACGTACAGCCGACACAGGTGAATGTTATTTGATCAGAGCAGTCTTGTGGTGCCAATACCTCAGGAGTCAGGGCCAGGCATTGTCAAAACATTAATCTGCTTGTTGCCTGGTGATCCAGCTTATAACTTGACTGATAAGGTAGCCATACTTCTTTCACCTTAACTTGGCCTATATTTTCATCCCTATGCAGCTTGGCTCACATACGTTAGCTCATTGATGGGGAAAAACAATACCACAACTCTACAACCATTCCATAACACCTCTTCATGATTAGTACTGTATTTCAGTGTTGATTTCTTGTAACAGCCCAGCATTCAAGATGGAGAGAAGGCAGTTTTAGGCCAGGTTAGAGTAAAAAAGCATAGCATAATCTCATTTTCACATGAGGATCTAGAGTAATGTTCTCAGATCTGTTTGGAGATATTAATTGTAGGAAACAAGAAACCTTTGACACAAAATCCCCCCTCCCCCATCCCTTGGTGTATGAAGTAAAGGCCTTCCTGCAGTAAAGCGTTTGCTGGTGATGTGGCCACATACAGTATCTGGAAGGCGAGGTTCAGCCACCACTCATACAGTACCACTATATGTACATGTCAGTTTCCTTGTTAGTGGTAGGTGGTGGCGACCATCATTCACTCATTTGATGTAGTGCTGCCTACTTCTTCCTTCATCTTTTTTTTTTTTTTTTTCTGTGTCTGCCCTTCTCTGTTCCTGTTTCTCCCATCTTTCCTGTCACTTTTTATTCTTTCCATTTCAGGTTGCTTTACTCTGAGTGATGTGCCTATTGGTTTTCTGTAAACCAGAATACCATTTACAGTGCTGGGTGGTAACTATATAACCCATCCACCCATGTTTCTAAGGTGTCAACAAGTGGGTTGGCGGAGGGTTAGTGCCCCACCCCGTAAAACAACTAACTCAAAACTAACGGCCACCCCTTACAGGGTTGTGGCATCTGGCTGTAGATAGATAGGTAGTTTCCTTGTAACACATTAAGGAAATATGTTGGTAGTAGTCCTTTTTTACTCTCTGTATGAATACTTCATTAATTAGCTGATATTTTGGTTTTCCATCAGGTTGAGGATGCTGGTGGTGACTTCTTGGGTGTGGGTGTGGTGGGTGGACATGTGAGAGTGGCATGGCACCTGGGAGGTGGCACTGTCACCCACATCACCTTACCTGGTTAGTCTGTAAATAACCTTAACCTTGTGTATGTCAGTGTATATTTATATTACCACTCTTGGGTTTATATGACTCACCTTTAGCAAAATACAGTGCTTCCTCCAATTTTGTGAGAATACAGTCGACAAAAAACCTCGCAAAATTGAAATTTGCAAAGTTTAAACAATTAAATATATGCAATAAAGGTAAATTGGTTGACATCACCCCAAGGTAAGCACTTTTTCCCACTCTTTCTCTCGACTCTACCTCTTAATTTTATGATGATAAATGAAACAAACATGGACTGATGTATTGTACAGTAATATTATTATGAAAACATCATAGGTAAGAAACATAAAAAAGAAAAAATGCATATTTACACTGATGTGAAGACTGGCGTGGTGTACGGGACTGGTGGCAGGGCAAAGCTTGGGTGCGACTACTGTGGTGTAAACAAACGTTGGGGGCGGCAGAACACCGAACTAGGAGGCACAGTACGCCCAGCGAACCACGACGTCACTACTCCGCGTGGCAAAGTAGTGCGGGAAGACGACTTTCCCACCATTCGACCTAGCAAAGTGTGTGATCGCTCGCAAAGTTCATAAATTTTAAAAAATAAATGACTTGGAACTACCTCGCAAAATTGGTGATTCGCAAAGTTAAAGTTCGCAAAGTTGAAGGATGTACTGTATAATTGTCTAGCATATGTTGGAATAGAATAGTTGAACTCTCCATACCATGTGAGGGTCAATGGGATCACGGTTAACACTCTCTGACTGCTGTGACTTACTCTCACCTGAATAAAACCATCTGACATTAGCTAAAGTGCTAGAGTTGTCCTGCCCATAACAGGGTGAATTATGTATTTATGGCAGCCAGACACTGAAAATTTAATTATATATGAGGGTTCATAGGCTGACCATTGACTAACTCCTTCCTACACCTTACAGAGAGAGTGTCAGATGGCGCATGGCACAGCTTGGCAGTGTGGCGGCGTGGGGCAGCAGTGACGGCAGTGCTGGATGGCCGACATCCCCACACTACCAAACCTGACACCACATTCACACAGCTCAATGATGGCCGGGGACTCCTATATGTTGGTGAGAAAGAAAGAGAAGATATTGAAGGAAAAGAAGGGAAGGGATGGCTAAAGAAAGGAAAGAGAAACAGGAAAATAAAGGAGAGGGAGGGAAAGGGAAGGAAAGAAAAGATATAAGAAAGGAAAGGAAGGGAGGGAAGAGAAGAAAAGAGGAGCAGTAAGGGGTGAGAGGAAGAAAGGGAAGGGAAAGAGAAAATAGAGGAAGAAAGGAAAGGGGGAAAGATAAGAAAATTCAGGAAGAGCAAAGAAAAAATTAGGAAGGTGTGGCAGGTAAAGAAGGTGACAGGAGAGGGCTGAGAGAGAAAAAAGAAGAAGCATTGAGTGGAGAGGTATATGAGAGAGGGGGGTGTGAGTTGGGAGCGTGGTAGTGAAATGGCAGGGGACAGAGTGACATGGAGGCGATTTGTTTGTGGCCACCCCGTTCGGGATTGAGGCGTCTGGCAATAGATAGATAGATAGATTGAGTATGGATGAGTAATATAGGTGAAAAAAATGTTCTTAAAGGGTATGCATCAGATTTCCAGAGCTTGAAAGTTGATTGGTTAGAAGTGTACCCAGTTTTCACTTAGCTGTTTAATGATAATTCTCCCACTTTTGTGTCTTTTTTTATTCTGCCACTCAGTCTGTTTCACCCCATTTATGATGATAATAGCATTGTATGTGGGACACAGTAAGTGTATATTCTCAAATCTCTAGATAGCCAGAAATTAAGGTGTTTTCACATTGAATGTGATAACAGTGCAGTGTCATGCATTACCTGGTCATAATTAAGACTTTTAAACTACTGAAAATATAGTCACAGTACAGTATGTAAATATGTAAATCTATTAACAGAAATAAAATTGTCATGCAAGAGTTCACTTTTCAAGGATTCATCCACAATAATAATGACCTTAGAATCTCTGTAGTTGCAGTTAAATATCTCTGCAGCCTAGCCATCAAGGAAATACCCTGTTTTGAAAATAATTATTGAGAAAAATGCACATGAAATAAATTCTGTAAACTCTACAATGCTATAGTATGACAGTACACCACATTTGGCACCACTACAGTGGCACTAATTGCACTTTCCTTGGTATGGAATTACGTCTGTATCTGTTTCTCGTTATTCTTTCCAGTATAGTAGTTATCACTGTCTCTGTGTTTGTTTATCAGTCTTTGTATCTGTTTATTAGATCTTCTCCCCTTCTTCGCCAGGTGGTTTCCGAGGTGAGGTTGGAGTGAGATACGGGACAGGTGGTGAGTTTGAGAGTCCCTTTGTGGGGTGCCTGCGTGACCTTACCCTACACCGTGCCCCCACCCCTGTCCCTCTCCCTGCTGTCACACAATCTGCTGATCTCCACCCCTGCACCTGAAGGGGAGTGGACATGACAGAATATCTTTGATACTGAGCCAGCATGCAGCCATCATTGACCATGAGTGCCAGTATAGATGGATAGTAAGTAAAGAGAATGGACTCTGGGACCCTGAGTCACTATCATTCTTATACAGTTACCATCAGATTTTCATGAACATCCATCCTTCTTTCTTTCCATCCTCTTCTGTCTTTCTTTTCTTCATTCTTTCCTACTCCTTTTTATACAGTTACCATCAGATTTTCATGAACATCCATCCTTCTTTCTTTCCATCCTCTTCTGTCTTTCTTTTCTTCATTCTTTCCTACTCCTTCTGCGTATGGGTGACTTTACACTCCCTCTTCTGTCTTTCTTTCCTTCATTCTTTCCTCTTCCTTCTGCCTGTGGGTGACTCTACACTGAGTGACAAGCTAAATGATTTCCTGTATATCAGGAAACCATTTACTATGCTGGGTGGTAACCATATAACCAAATTTTGGCACCTGGTGGTTTAGAGGGTAATGAAGGCATTCCAGTCGGATTGAGCCAGTGAAGGTTTATATCCAAGAGATGGTTGGTGTTTATTGCTCATGTATTGCCACCCAGGGATGAGTGAGGCTGGTCACTCTCATCTTAAATGTCAGTACCAACTTGCCTAGCCCTGGGCTCCTACACTCCTCATGGGGCAATGTAGGATTGGATGATGGATGGATGGATTTGGTTAAAGTTATCAACCCAGCAGTGTTGTAGGGATATATATCAATGGACCTTGACCCACTGGCTTACTTTTCACCTCCAGACTCTGACCATACACTAATCAGTCTGTTCCATAGAAGACCCAGCAGTCATCCCAAGCAACAAAAGATGGTGCTTCCTATCCAAGTATGTTACCACTTGGCCACTAATAATATTGAAGGTATTCTAGTGCCATTTCATTCAGAACTAATGCAGTGTTATTAGCAGGGCTGTCTTTATGACACAGTGTGTGAGTAGGTCATGAAGAAGATGATTGAAGATTATTTAAATGGAAGTTCAAATCCTCAAACTGTTCCTTGCCTCATCCAAGACTGATCTCATGATCTTCACTGCTCTGGGACTTACTAGGATTTGTCTCATAACTCAGATTTCATATTAATTCTTCACTATGGCTGATCTTTTTCAAATTGAATGATACTGTCCAGTGGCAGCCAGAATGAAATGATAAACTTTACTGTACTTGAAAAGTTAACAGGATGCCTTTAGTAATTCCATCCCCTGATATTTTGTTTGTGACCAAAACTAGTACTCAGAACCAGACTGTATTCAACCAGCACCTGATCCACCATGATTGTATTCTGACAAAGACAAGAGCTTTTTGTGCACTGAACAGTCAACACAATTCTGTATATGTTTATATCATGACTCTAGTATCTATGAAAGGAAACATATATGAAAAAGATCCTCAGAATTATAACATAATGAGCTATATAAAAGCCTCCATAGCTTGATAGGCAAGTGGAGTACTCATCTTGGCTCAGTTTGACACATAGCAGACTTAGATCTCAGGGGACTGAGAATCAGTTCTTGCCTGTGACAGTGTTTATTTACTGTTGTTCATCTGACTGGCCAAAATTGTCAAAGATATTCCACTAGAAGGCAGTTTAAGATGGAATATCTAGAGACACAACACTTTAAAACCTGAGTTATCAGTCCCCCCAAGAGGTGTCTAAAGTGGTGAAAGGATAAAGGGAAAGCAGAAGGGTAAGATTTGTTTGAACAGGTGCTATAGTTGAAGACATTGTCCAGGTGGTGGTTGTTGGTAGCAACCATCATCCATTTACTTGATACTGTGCTGCCTGCTTCATGCTTCACCTTTATCATTCTTTTCTGTGTTCGTCCTCCTCTCTTCCTATTTCTCTCGTCCTTCTTGCCGCTTTCTATTACTCTTCTTTCCACTTCAGGTGACTCAGCTCTGAGTGACAAGTCTAATGGTTTCCTGTAACCTTGGAAGCTGTTGACAGTGCCGGTATGAGCCTGTTGACACTGCATAATCTTTAAACCTCCAGCAGCTTCTTCGGGATTCAGATCTGTGTGTGCACAACACTGTTTTCTGTGATGCCCTCTAATGAATATGATTTTCATAAATTTGTCTTAAAGAGAGAGAGAGAGGAAAGTATGGAGTGAAAAAAAAAGACTGACACCAAGGAAAGTTAGAACTAGAAAAGAACATTGAAAATGTAAACAATACAAGATACCTCTAATAAGGACTGAAGAGATGTAGAGAGTAAAAGTATAAAGGAGAAGATGGGGAAGGGAGGAAGGGGATGGAATGGCATAGAAAGTAATTGAGATTCAAATTAAAACTAAAATTTCATGAAGTACATAATAGTACAAAGCAAATGTAAGAATATGAAGAGTGTTGTGAAAAAGAATTAAAACTGATAAATAACACGTGGTCAGAGAGAAAGAGAGAGCAGTACTTGTGGAATATTTTCTGTAATTTTTAGTAAAGATTTTTTTTTTTTCTGTACTTGATTGGTTGTCTGTGATCAGTTGCCATTGAAGCATAGTGTAAGTTTATGTAATGTGTTTGATATTTCTCTCTACTTGCAGTAACTCATTCACTATGATGATATTTTTCCTTTTTTTTTTTTATTGTGACTTACATCAGATGATGTTGTTGGCCTCAGGAAGGACTTCTTGAACTGAAAGGGTTAAAAACAGTCTCCATTAATTCCTTCACTACTAAAATTTCTCTGTACACTTTTTTCTTGCTGCCTTCAGAATCTCTTATTCAGCTTTAAAAAATGTCTGCGAGTGAAAGGGTTAAGGTCTTTTCCATTTAATCTGCCCTTTCAATGGAGATGGATACTTTCGTGCAGCTGCAGCTGCCCATTTATACCAACGTCCCTCAGCTCCATCCTTATCCTCCAAAAGAAGCAGGAGAAAGGCAGCTTAAGCTTGCTGCCCACTAGGTTCACATTCTGGTGAGTGTGGGTCTGGTACCACAGTAACAATAGCAACAGCAGCAGTTAATTAATAAAATAATCTTTTGTGGCAAATGGTAGATTGAACTGAAATAGATGACACCATTCTGAGAAGGTTAATGGAGTAGGTTTCTAACCCATTTAATTCAGCAGTGCATCCCTTGCTGTGTAAAATTGTCTGGAGGTGATCACAATGAAAAGAAGCATCATCATAAAGAGGTTGTTAACCTGGAAATGTCTTTCTCACTTTTTTCTAGCTAACATGAGACTATTTCATTCAACTTAGCTGAGTCCCTCATTGTGAACAGGTTAATCAAGGCTATGTTTAACTTCTTCAGTTCAGAAAGTCTCTCCTAATGTTTACATTTAGAGAGCAGTTGTCTTGCTATACTGTTTTTATTTGAACTTGGCTTAAAACTGCTCTCTCTCCATCTTGAATGCAAAGTTGTGATAATAGATTAACACTAGAATTTAATGCCACACACAAGTGCTATGGAAGAATTTAGAGCAGTAGCAGTGTCTTTTTTCTAGCAATGAGCTGAGTGATATAAGATGCAAAAGGATGAAAATCTGGGCCAAGTTAGACTAAAAACAGTATAGTATGTGTAGATCTTTTGACTGTATGACAACTCTCTATGTTTCATATCTTGTGCCATTTCCCTGCTCAGTTCCCTAAGCTAAACAAAATTGTCCTGAGATGGCAATAATAAACCAAAGAAGCATCATATTGAAAGAGTCAGTGAGGGGTCAGTCTTATTAATGCTGTACAAGTATTCCATCCATGAAAAATATGCAATTAATATAACACTTGACTAATGCTAGTCATGAAGAGGTGCAGTGGAAAGGATATAGAGCCATAGCATTGTTTTTTTTGTACCATGGAGCTACATGAAATTAGCTGCAAAAGGAGAAAATATCTGCCAGATTAAGGTTAAAGAACTGTAGAGAGATTAGAAGGCATTCTTGATAGGTCTTCCCCAAACTGTATAAATCTGTCTGGAGACAGCAAGAGAACATCAAATAAAACTTCATAATTATTAACCCATTGAATCAGGATGACATCCTTTGTAGCCCATTCTTGCTGTTATTGGACGAATTTATTTATCTGAAGAAAGGCCTGTGGTGTGGAAGGGATTTATTAAGTCTTTATCTAATGTCTCCAGTTCAAAAAAGTCTATCTTGAGCTGAAGAAGATCCTCGGGAAATGGCAAGAAAAAATGAAGAGACATCCCTGGACTCAGTGGGTTAACGGATAAAAGCAGCCTACTTAAATTTGGGTGTGTGATCAAGAAAATTTTAACAAGTACTGTAATATAATATGAAATTTTGAGTATGGCTTTGTATGTTGTGCTGTTCAAGGTAACATCATAGCACCTTTTTCAGTGGCAATTATTTTCCATATTTCATCGTAATATTGTTTGTTATTTATATCCTTCTAATAACTACAGTATATGAAAACTCTTCCTTTAACATAGTACATTATTGTCATTGTTTACATAAATAACATACCAGAAAATATTAAAATGTACGGTAACAGGAAAATAAATTGCTGAAGAAGAGGTGTTATAAGATGTCTTAGTCCAACAAGATTGTAGGCTGTGGAAGAGAAGTGCACTGATGTATTCCTGTGTTCATATATTCTATAACTATCTTTATTTCCTTTGATAATGTTTTACCTTTGTTCACATATTTCGTACAAACCATCTCATCAGAAAAATCATAGCATCATAACACTTGCCTTCAACTAATGCCCTTTTTTTTTTACAATTAATTAGTAAGGCTAAAGCATTACACTAACTTTCACAACCCATTCATAATTCAAAGCATGAAATCATCTTACTCATTCATACAGCAATGTGCATTATTAATCATTGCAATAATAGTTTTTAAGTACTGTATAGCAAAATGGATTTTTATATTTACATGTACACATATGCAAGGAAATACAATCTTAACTAGGAAGTGGATTCAAATGCAGAGTTCAAATGTATCACTGCCATAGGGAGGTAAGCAGATTGAGGGGTATGGCATTTGTATAACCTCGAGCTTAGGTGCTTTTATAGAGAAAAGTGTGGGTGTTAGAGTTAGTATGGTGGGTAGGGCATAAGTGGTCATTATGAAATTTGTGTAATCAGTGGAACATTACAGCATGTGTTGCATAAGCAACTTGGCTATCTCTACAGCAAAGCTTAATACTGTACAGTAATGGATTCCAAGTTAGCGTTGTCGGTAGGGCTTGAATGGTTATTGTGAACTTTGTGTAACTGATGGTAAGTTGTAGTGTGTATTACATAGTCAGCTAGGCTAACTCTGCTGCAGAGAGTAAAAATGAATTGTTTATTCTGTGGTGACTTGTTTTGATATTGTGACTGATCTACAGATGAATTTTAGCAAATGTGCTGATATAAATGCAATTGTATTATACTGGCCTGTGTGTGCACTGATTTTACTGAAGCAGTGACTGTGCTGAACATGTAGATATGCAGATCACAGCTGGAGGTATTTATTCCTGTTTCCATTTGTGATCAGCTGAGTAAAATTGTCTGGGGTTAAATAAAATAAATTCTTTAGTCTGAAGGCACAATACAAGGTTAATCTAGATAGATTCAGCCCATTTATCAAATATTACTTCCAACATGTTACAGTATTTGGAATGAAGTGCCCATGTTTGGCAGTCACAGTGAAAAGCTGTTTAAGGGTGAACAATATGAGATATGACAGGTAATAGAAGTGATTTTTTTCCCAAGGATGACTAAAGTGGTTTTCCATTAGTTCAAATGAAGTACATATAACCATGTTCATGGCAACAGTCACAGTGAGAAGGTAAAGAGGGATGAATTGTTTGAGATATGACAGGTAATTAATATGTTTTTCTCACAGGTGAATAATAGTTAGAATGAGGTATACAAGTGTTTTTTTCCTCATAGTTCAATAAAACTGTTTGTCATTAGTTAGGATGAGATACACAAGTGTGGTTAATGGTAACAGCTTAATGGTTAATTGTGACTGCTACGATATCTGTCAACAGTACAACATCAGTTGTCGCTAGCCTTTACTTGAGCCAGTTTTCGAAGCATTTAACTGTTAAGATGTCTCTCAGTTGAACCAGATCTGGTATTAGCCTGAATGTAATACCAGGGTATACCAACTTGTGTAAAAAGGTTAACAAAATAGAAAATAAACTAAGACGACAGGTACTGAATGAGATTATATTTATTGATGACAACAAGCGCTGTTACTAGATGACGCTTCGTAGTGAGCTAGTGCCTTTATATAGTGGATTTGTCAAATCCGCGGCAGTTAGAGCTGTTACCTACCCGCGGTTTACAAAGTTAAGAACCAATGGGTAGAAAGGATATTTAGTCTGGACCCTCGTGGAATGCCCCTACAGCACCCTACCTACACCTAACTAGCCAACAGTAAACACAAACTGACGATCTTAGAAATATTCAGTGCATTTATTTAATGGAAATAAACAATAATTAAGTGGAAATAAACAGTAATTAAGGAGGCTCACCTGCCTCCGTTAGATGAAAATGCTGAAGTGGATGGGGTGGATAGGGGCTGGGGATAATTTAGCACCTCTCAGCATGAGGTGGGGGTGGTGTAGCTTAATGCTGTTGTTGCCTCTCCTCTGCTTCCACCTCCTCTGCCTCCCTCAGGAACCCCTCAGGGTGCGAATTGTTGACTCGTTCAGGCAGTACTCTCTGGCCAAGTGCGCAAACTTCTCTCCTATCTCCACTCAACGAATTATGTCCAAACATTGTTGAAAACTGACAAGAGCCTTCTTTTTGGACCCCAGCTGGGTCGAATGTCACCTTCGGGGGTTGGGGCCATCCATTACAGAGCCCAGGGAAAGGTAACCTTGACAAAAAAAAAAAGGCCAGGTAGCACTCAGAACTCACAGGGGAATAAATGTAGTTGGTGGGACAGGAGGTAAAAAAAACATGGGAGCTACAGTGTGCACACTTGCCACCAGGGCTGGGCTGTGATTGGCTGCTGGGTCTAGGTTGTCTGTGATTGGCTAGCAGCCATGGAATACATCATGGGTGCCCGGATATTATAAACCTCCTCGGAAATGAGCCACTTTGGAACCTAGGAACCGCATTTTTCGAGTTTTTTCACAGAAAAAAAAAAAGGTGACTGGCTCGGCAAAGTACCGTGGATTACCAGTCCACGGCTTAATGATGCATGGATTAGGCGAATCCACTATACATTTCTATAATTCCAAGTTACTGTATATGCATTTTTATGATAATCCTACTGTGTGTATATAATCGGATGTTTGTTAAGTTGCTTGTTCTATAATGATGTTACTAGCTCTGTTGAATATTGTTAGTGGAAGTTTTTAAGAGAATTTTGAATCAGCATTTCTTAAAAGTCCTTGTGTTAAATCATATTTTTATGGATTATATTGATAAACTGTACTGTATCTATATTTCCTCTGTTTTGCTGTAAAAATGATGGTGAGTCATAAAGGTATGTTTTATGCAAGGCATCCACCAAACAGCACATTACCCTGTTTAAAATGTATTTTATATTGTTGTAGTTTGATCGTGTACTTGACTTTACTTAATAATAATACCACATCATGCTCAGTAACAGTACAGCTGATCATGGTCAGAATTCACAAGCAAACTTATGATCAGTTTTCTTTTGTAATTCAGGTTTGTTTTGCCAGAAAGAGAAGTTGAGCATAGTAGCTTTCCATATCCTGTGTTCTTATACACAGTTATAAGAAAAGTATCACAGCTTTTTTGGGGGGGCAGGGGAGCAAGAGAGGGATAAGAGAAGGAGACAGCAGAACCTTCCCAAATCTCATGATCCTCCTCCAAATCAGATCTGAGGTACAAGAGGAGGTTGATCATAAAGTTGTTCATGAATCTGCCATTATGATTACAAGTGTCTCACCCTGTGTTTCCAGATGTGCTTTACTTGACTCAATGTGCCAAACTCCAGTGTCACATTAATACATATTTGTATTCACAGTGTTACATAGCAATGAAAATAATTGTGAATGTTTGTGTCTCTTTATAATAGCCTGCTTTTACACCCCACTTTCAAACTGACATATGATGGATTGGCAGTCTGACAGGTGTGTGTAAAGTATATCTATAAATATTAAAGTGCTGATGGCTAGGCTTTTGAGGTGCAGCCAGGATTCCAGGGTTTGAATGGTAAATAATGATTGTGTAGACCATTTCACTGGGCTGTCGATAGTTCTAGTGCTTTTGTATGTTCCTTGTTTCATGATCCTACATCAAAATATCCTTACATGGAGAAAACAGCCAGGATTGCAATGATGATGATGATGATTGTATGTAGTCAAATAATAGCATACATTGGATATTACCAGTACTGTGTGCGTGGCTGGAAAGGCATCCATAGAGAGCAGGAATGAGAGATTGACAATAAAATATTTTTGGCATTCCTACTGTGATCCCAGTGGGAAATGAGAAGCCAAGGTGAGAGAGAAACAATTAAATTATGTGATACTCTGTTTTGTAATCAAGCTAACCAACAGAACAGGTAACTTGAAGTCAAACTGCCACCCCTAATGGGATTATAGCATCTGGCTCTAGATAGATAAGGAGGGAGGATATATAACTACAGTACTGTATCTGTCTAATACTGCACATGGTGAATATTTCTGAGGAAGGAGCAGTGACGGTGAAACTGTGACCAAGGATGACTAGAAGTTTTTTTTTACAGCAGAAGACATATCATAAATAAAGTAAAAGAGTCTTTCTAAAAGCACACTTGACTTGAAAAACTTGTATTTGGATAGTATGCCCACACTTTGAGCATCCCATTTTACAATTGTATGTTACCATGAAAGGGTTTTATTGTCATTTTTTTTGGTCTAATTCTCTTTCTTTACTTTTCAGTGTTATTCTTTCTTTATCAATTTGTGCATGTTGGTGGGGAACAGATATACTGATGGGATTTTGTATGCTGTAGTTTACTGAACCTTTAACATTTAATCGGCTCAGTATTTCTGCTGTTTGGTGCTGTTCTTTCAATAAATGTCATTGACATGGCACTGGTTGTTCTTAATGGCATGTCCTCCATATGCCATCATTGTAGCCTTCCTCAGATTACTGAGGTGGGGGAGGGATGGTCCTCATATACATACAGTGTCCTAGGTGTCCTCATAGTCCTTAAGGATGAATTGGAGTGTTGGCAGTTTGACTCAGGTTCTCCTGGCAGGCACCTTTCCCAGTCTTACTTTGGATCTCTTTGTCCTCAGTATGGCTTCTGTCCATGTCAGTTTGGACTACTGGGAGATAGAGGGGAGCTCTGCTTTGTCTATGCCTCACCTGTAGTCTAATTGCCTCACCACTCTTTCCCCATTTGATTCATTTCCAAGAGGGTGGAATGAAATACAGTACAGCATTCTTTTTTATTAAACAAAATTGGGCATTGGAAGTTGGAAGTTGGAAAATAGGCTGGAGGCCAAATAAGGCTATTCACTGGTCCAGCACTTTGAGTAAATAGGTGAGAAGGGGAATGTTGGGAAGGCAGGTCAGTGTAGGGCAGGTGGGTAAGGGATGGAAAAGGCAGATTAGATAGTGGTGAAATTAAGGTAACAAGGTTGGTGAAGAGAGGAGAGGGAAAAGTCTCCATCAGGTGAAGGAAGGTCAGGAATTACTGGGCTATGCAACTGACAAAGAAAGCACAGCTCCAGAAGTAGCGTTAACACTATCTGGCGGCAGCTGCACAAGTTGGATTTTAATATTCGAGAAAGCTGATTCACAAGTACTGTCTGGTAACAACCAAAGGAAGTACCTGTGCAAGTGTAGTGTGGGTCCACTTGTGTTTCTTGTGTGTAGTGTTGGTGTGCCCTGGTAGGGCTGGAGAGTATAGAGCTACCCTGGGGAAAGTGCCTGCAGGGCTGACTGAGAAGAGGGGATATGCTCACACCAGAGAGTGAGCGAGGTCATTTGACCATCAGTGAATGTCAGATATTGTCTGATCCTCTTGATAACTTGGGCAAAGAAAGAGAAGGAAGAACAAGTTGTTCAAGTTGATGGGATCAGGTTTGGGAGAAAAGTGGGTCTGAGGCTGCACAGTACCTAGCAAGATATGTAGGAGTGTAAGAGGGAGATGAACAGTTTGGAAAAAGTTTCAAAGAGGCCACACAGGGAAGAAGCAATCAAGGTAGTGCAAGGCAATGAAGTTTATTGTTGTAAAGGTACACAGAGTACTTATACAAAAAGAGGCGGTAAGCCATGCCACACACCTTCTCGGAAACTAACTATACCCAGTCAGTAGTTACAAATTATAAACCTTTCAGTCAATCAAACCTTTCAATCACTCAGTCGCTTTTGTAAATAATTTTCTCCTTTTTGTTACTTTATTCTACTTTATCATCTTTCGGTGGGGAAAGGGGCAGTTATGATGATGATGATGATGATTATAATACAATTATTTAGGCTCGTAGTAATGTACAAAAAATCTATGAAAATTTCTGTTGAAAAAGTATAAATGTAAATAAATTCAATTGGTCAGGTACTTCTTATTGAGATAAAATATATCCTTATTGGAAGAAAGTCAATTTAGTTCTGTCCCCAACGCTAGACAGGCCGATCTGCTCCATCCTCTTTGTAAACATGTCGTCCTCACGCAGCAAGAGGGAGTCAGATAGTGGCCGCTGCAACATCAATGTGGTGCAGCTGGAAGGTCTGGTGAGTACGATTAAGTGCAAAAGCAAGCACAGACTAGGACTGACCGATTACTTTAAGTGTAAACATGTTTCTGAAAGCATTATGTGACACATGCAAGGTATGGGTTCCGGGTCGCTGCAAGGTTTGGGCCTTCAGGGTGCTGGTAGAGTTAGTTAATGTGGAACAAATATACCTTTAAATAACCTAGTAGGAGATTTTTCACTAAATATGAAAATTTTAGAATCAGTATTATGGTCCTAGTTTGGTTTCACAGAGGAAGTGTGAACTGTGTTTAACCTGTTTACTTAATTATTTCACTCATTATTTATCGAATTTAGGGAAGGATTTTTTTTTTATGAGCCATGGCATAGATTTAGGGGAAATCGTTGATTTCAAGATCACTTTCTTCCCAGAAGTGGAATTTTTATGATGTTACCTGTTCAACATGGAAAAGTGGTATGTAATTTTATTGTTACTGGATCATCATTCCCAGTTTAGTCACTTCAGTTTTGATGTGTGCTACAGATATATTTCATCATATACATAATCTTGATGCTACCATTTTCATGGCTGGTACATAATAAGGGAGATAGTTAATATGTAGGAAACAGATTCTGAAAGTCTGAGTCGGAATTTCATAAATTTAAATTAAAAACATCTAGCTATAGATCGATAGAAATTATAAGTATAATAACATGTTTTATGAAGCACTAGGGTTAGGACAAAAATTACTGTACACTCTCAATATACAATCAGAGAATTTGGAACTTTTATATTTAACAATTGGTTTTTCACTTGTGTGATTGCTGTGATGCCTGATTTCTCATTACATGATCATTTAGTAGCTTATACAGTTGCTACACTGCTAAATTCTTTACAAGACTAGTTGTTATGTGCTCAGTTTTGACAAATGCATCCTAGTCCTAAAAGAAGGGCACACTTTACCCATATTGGGACCTCACAATGAGGTTCTCTCAGATAGGCATGCTTATGATAGGTACAGATGTAGCCATGGATTGGTTTGGTGAACCATTTGTGAAAGTCTGAGCTCAGATTTTTGGCTGCTTGGAGTTTTCCTATTTAAGAATGCTTGTTTACTGATTGAAACCTCCCCCCCCCCTCCCTGCACCCTAATAATTCCCCGTTTTCAAAGTCATCACCACACTCACTTATTAAATTGATATCTCAGAATTTCACCCAATTCATGTACAGTACTGTAATCATTTGTATTGAAAAGGTTGTGATGTTTAAAAACACATCCATTATATACAAATAATGAGGACCTATCAGCCTTAACCTCATGATATTTTTGCCAGGCGCTGATGAAAATAATCAAGCACTGCCATGAGGAGGGTGCTGGCAACACAGAGGTGGCCCAGGGGGTGCTGCTGGGGCTGGTGGTGGATGAGCGGCTCGAGATCACCAACTGCTTCCCTTTCCCCCGCCATGCCGACGATGTCGATGAAGGTCAGTTTAGCTTCAGTCTTGTAATCTTAATTCTCAGCAAACAGTCCCTGTTAGAAGCAGTAGGACCAGTGTATTTGTAATATTTCACCTGTCTTACCTTAGCATACCTTACCTTAGTGATAGTAAAAGAGGCAAGGGAATCAGAGTTCATAAAGGGTGCCTCTTCTCAATAGCTCAGTCTTATGTTGGTCGTACTTATTCTTAAACATGTTAAGACTGGGGCTACTAATTACAGACTCAGACTATTCCATTTATTTATCACTTGTACTAAAGAAGTTATTCCTCTAGGTTGTTCTGTGTCAGGGCTTTGCTAGTTTTAGACTGTGTCCCCATTTTCTAGGTGGGTATCCCTTGGTGCTAGCCGTAGGAAACAACCCTCCTTGACCTTGTCAAAACCTTTCAATATTTTGTAAGTTTCAGTCAAATCTCCTCTAATCCTGCTTTGTTCTTGTGATGTGATACTAAGGCGAATCAACCTCTGTTTATATGGAAGCTCAGTCAGTTCTGGAACTGGCTTGACGTTGCACATGCTCCAATTTCAGTATGTCCCTCCTGGTATAAGGAGACCATGCCTGAATGGCATACTCGAGTCGTGGCCTGTTTAGTGCCTTATACAGTGGCAGGAACATTTCAGGGTCCAAACACGATTCCTACTTTTATATATACAGTACAGCATATAACTACCTCACAAACACCTGCCTTCCCATTCTTGGATTTTTAATACCAATATTTTAACCTTTGCTATCTCACACATTTCACCATTTCTGCTTTTAGCTATCTCATCAGCACCTACCTTCCCATTCTTCAGCCTCCTGACAGCATTCTTCTTATCTGCCATTTAGAGTTAATATTGCTCAGTAATTTAGGCCTAGCTCAGCATGAAGTGAATTAGATATAGGCCTATGCAGGTACAGTACTAAAATGATGGGTGTTGGGCTGATTCATCAGTGCAATGCAAATGAAGAGTTAATATGACTTTGTATACTATATTTTTGAAACTTGTAAATTATCAGAATATCAGATACTTGTACTTTGAGGGAAATTTTAGTTTATGTGTTAGTCTACTTGTCCCATGGCTTAGTTGTATATACTGTATATATTTTTTCCAGTATTTCTTGAGTTAGTACACTATGTAAATGGATGGTAATAATTTAAATAAATTGAGGTTTTATTATCATCAGAGGACTATCAGCTGGAGATGATGCGACATCTGCGTAAGGTTAACGTGGACCACCTGAGTGTGGGATGGTACCAGAGTACACAGCTTGGCAACTTCATCACCACCCAGCTTCTTGAGTCTCAGTTCTCATACCAGACCAGCATTGAAGAGTCTGTCGTCCTTATCTATGGTAAGTTTTATTTACAAGAATACAGTATTATATTACTGTACACCTCAGAAAATCTACTAGGATTGTCACAGATTCCCCATTATACTATGGGTAAAGATCATCAGGTCATAATTTCTTCCATTTATTAAGGCTCTCCAATCGGGTTGAGCTGTTGCAGGTTTATATCCAAGGTGTGGTTGGCGTTCATTGCTTACGTAATGCCACTCAGGGATGAGTGAGGCTGGTCACTCTCATCCTGTCAGGACCAACTTGCCTAGCCCTGGGCTCCAGTGCTTCTCATGGGGGAACTGGATTAGATGATGAATGAATGAACAATTCATAACACTCAAATTTGTAGCTGTAGTACAACCTGCCCTGTTAACCTTGTCAGCCCAAGAACATCTTTTTTTGTTATATTCTTGCTACCAACGGACAGTTTTGTTTATCTTCAGTAAGTGATGTCTTTACTAAATTGAATTAAGTACAGTAGTCTGGAAGTACTGTAGTGAGAATGAACCAGTTAAATACAGTATATCATGTGATTCAAGGGGCTAACAACAATGTAAAAGTGGTAGGTTGGGGCACCCATCATCCACTCACTCAGTGTAGGGATGCCTTATTGTCTCTACACTGAGTGACAAGCCAAATGGTTTCCTCTTTCAGGAAACCATTTACCACGCTGGGTGGTAACCATATACAGTAACCGGGATTTTTGGCCGGGTTAAGTTTCCCCCAGATTCCCCTATCTAAAATCACTTAATCATGGCAAGCGTTTTGGAGAGCCTTGGAGGGCCCAGTACCTGCCCAGGGGGCGGATTCTGAAAGCTCAAAAATCCTCGCAAATCTGCCATCTTTAGGCGTAAGAGCAACTTTTCACTTATGGCATATTCTGGAGCCCTAGAAAACGATGCTGCGTTGTCAATTCTCCTCTTAGAGTTGCGCCATGTGGGAGGCAGCCCTAAGTACATCGTAAGCCTTATAACTCTTCTATTTTTAGAAATGTTGTAGCTCAAACATCCCCCAAATCCTTAGAATTAAATCATGAATTAATTAATCCTTAAGTGCATACAACTGTTGCCATTCTACAAAAAATAATAAGTACAAGTGGCAGTGGACCGCCATAGACGATACCAATATACTATATCGGAGCAAGTACTACTTCGATATAAGTGGTAAAGCTAGCACTGTCGGCCAATATAGCCTTCCTGCAAACAAGTTACAGCCTACTGATATAATGTTCACAAAAATTCGATTAAACAAGCCAATATAAATAAGAAACTCATCTAAAATATGGTGATAGCCTACATGACACTATGTCGAAAAAATTATGAATCAGCGCATTTATTTCTTCCACTGAGAAGTTCACTGCCCTTCTTCTGTAGCTACATAATATTTTGGTGGTCCTCCACTGCTTCAGTACCGTTGTGGAAATAATCTACTGGCGGTATGGAAACATCGTCTGCTATCACTATGACGTCATAGTCTGGTGTACTGTGATTGGTTTCTCGAGTTTAAATCGAGAAACCTTCCGCTCCTTGATTGGCCAACACCTGCGCTGGGGCAGACTCCGGTTTGCTGGTGTCAGGTCTTAAGATTGTCGTACAACACTCTCCAGAATAGCACTTATCAAAACCTCGTATGCACATCGCAAAAGTTCTCGCAGATTTTCTCGTAACCCAGACACCTTTCAGAATCCACTACCAGGGTCCCAAGCTAATGGGCAGATTTGCATGGTCATTCAGAGTGACTGTATCGGATATGTTTATGTGAAGCCACAGAATGTGGTGAAAGTTTTTGGCATATCAGTTAGAGCCAGGATTCCAGGGGCTTGAATGATGAGTGAATGGAAGCATTGCCCATTGGAGTGGGCAAATTTGGGCTGTCTGGACGTTGCTACGCCTCACCCTGTCCTAGGGTGAGAAAGGAGGTCCGGATGATGGTGAATGATGATTGTTGTATTAACCAAACTGTGGTACATTTTAAAATTTCATCCTGTTGGACAGATCCAATCAAGACTGCACGAGGATTCCTGTCAATCAAGGCATATCGGCTGACTCCCGAAGCCATCAACACAGTGCAGGAGCGGGACTACACACCTGAGACACTTAAGAAGATGAGGCTTGGCTATGAGACACTGTTCCAAGAGATACGGTTGGTTGTCAAGAATTCCCACCTCGTCAACACGCTCCTGAGCGAACTGTATGAGGTGGGTGGTTTGACGGGATTTGTCATGCAGGTTTAGAATATGTCATGTAAATGCCATTATACCCCGGTGTAACGATGTAATTGGTTAGGTAAAACCCCATCATTAGACTGGGTATTGCATGTTGGGGTACTTTTAACATTTAAAGTAATGTGGAGCATTTACCAGCCTTGGGTTTCCCCCCAAACCAAGCTCCAAACCCACCCAAATGAGCCCAAAAACAAGTTTAAAGCCAATCTAGATGGTGTAACAGCTGTCAAGGAAGCTAACCTAAGCTAACACCTGTAAATAACTCACACTAAAACCAACAAATAAAATCTGATAATTGTCAAATCGAAGTCTGAAAAAAATCATGCTTAGTATGCTATACCCCAAAATGACAGTGTTCACCCCACGTGTGGCTAAAACACATTAATCTAAGCCTAAAAACATTTTATAAATCAACCTAAACACAATTTTAGAGTAAAATATAATTAAAACTGGTTTAAAAAAAAACAGTCAAACCTCATCGTCAAACTGGGGTCTGGCCATTGTTGGGCAGGGTATGGTGGTATTTCTACACCCATCATTAACCCAGGGTATCGTATATCGAGATATTACTGTAGTCGGTTATCATGTAACTTCCAGGATGTGTGCACACAGAATGCACCTCCAGGTGAAACATACATCCAGGTCTTGATGGAAGGGGTAGAAGGCTCAGAAACCACTAATTCATAAAAAAATAAGTGAATACTGTATTAGATGTTACTTTTATCAAAAATTACATGTAATCAGAGAATATTAAAATGGACTATGTTTAGTACAGGGTTGTATGTACTGTATTAGAGTTCATAATATCATAGCCACTGGGTACTTCATATTGAGATTTAATTGAGATTTATTAATGGTCTTATCCTGTTTAGCACTCAGGAGGTATGCCTGGTGAACAGAGCTTTGGAGGTATGCCTGGTGAACACAGCTTTTTCTTGTTGGCTTTAGAAGGGATCCATATATGTCCCATTATATGCAGGATGATCCACATATTGGACCAGTCTTTGCTGTTGGATCCTTTTATGTTGTGGGGTCAGTTCACTTGGCATTACCAGTATCTAGTCTGTATCATTTTGTATGGGACTGGACTTTCCATATCTTTCATGCTTTATAGTGGTAGCTTTTTTACATCCTGTGCTTGCATGATTGACAACTAATTTCACAAAACAACCAAAGCATCTGCTTCGGTTACACCAGCAGATTGACTTATCCCTGCAGCAATTCCCCCCCCATCATTGATGGGTCACAGGCTGATGCTCTCTTCTTTAATAGCTGATGCCAGGAAGTGAGGGCAAACAGTTCTTGGATCTTGGTACAATGTCAACTCTAGACCGGCAGTTGCGTTGTCTGATGGAGTATGTGGACGATCTCAGTCAGGAGGCCAACAAGTTCAACAATTATCAACGTCAGAATGCTAAGCAACTTCAAGACAAGCACAAATTCATGCAGAAGAGGGTGAGTGTTGCAAAAAATGCATAAAGACTTGTAGTATGCACATGTATCCCTATCTTAATCCATTCACAATCAGAGGTCTGTTTTAAAGTCAACCAGTTGTACTTGTATCTCATAATAATTGAATTGTTTAGCTTAATGATCATCAGATTATGATTTATGAATGTTTCATAATTATTCTTTGCCTTTTTCAGTTTAGTAACATTGCAAGCAAGAGAAGGTCTGAGTCAGTTATGATTCACATGATTTGTATATTCTGGGCTAGAAAAAAAAGACATTGTTATAGAATGTTGGACTGTGAGGTTTTGCTTGAATTTTTATATAAATTAGGATCTAAGTTATCCATTCGTTATTGTGCTTAATTGGTACCAGACATGGGATCTGATAACAAATTTGTGCGATAATGAATATGCAGATCTTATGGGATTTATCCTAATTGGTCCCAGGCACCCCAAACTCAAATCCAGATTTTCCCTTTTCCATCCATCCATCCATCATCCAGTCCTATGTTGCCCCACAGAGGAGCGTAGGAACCTGGGGCTAGGCAAGTTGGTCCTGACATTTAAGATGAGAGTGACCAGCCTCACTCATCCCTGAGTGGCATTACGGGAGCAGTAAACCCCAACCACCCCTTAGATATAAACCTTCACCGGCTCAGTCCGATTGGAGCGCCGTAATTACCCGCTAAACCACCAGGTGCCAAAATTTGGTTATATGGTTACCACCCAGCGTAGTACAATTTAAAACCACTAATTACCTAAGTACTGTTATGGTAAGTGCCAGAAGCACATATGGGCATGGTCTGGTTAATCGAAAGTGATAAAAGGGCACAGTAATGGAGAATATTTAATCTTTCACTTGGTACACGTACCTCTTTGAACCCTTCACCAGTCACTCGCATTACCTCCAACTGTAAACTCGTTGAGGTAAATGTATGGTTTAATTTAAGCAGCAGAAAGACTTTACCAGTTCATATCCAATTTGTAAAGTTTGTCTTCCATGATTTTATTAATTTTATGGTGATAAGTGATGTTCACAATACCCAACAGTGCCAAAGACAGATGGAAGGCATCTTGTGGTGTACTGAAGACAGATGGTTGCCATCTTAGAATGCTGTTCTTTGCACCAAATTACCCATACCAGTGATGTTTGTATTTTTGCACAAAGTTACCCCTATCAGTGATGATTTACCCAGACTTAGATGAAATTTTTTACAGTACCCCCCCCCCAATCAGCGAGGGCTATGTTCCAAACCCCCTCGCTAATTCTTGAAATTCACTAAGTTCACTAGTTCTTGATGCCTTCCTGAAAATGGCATTTACAGGTAATTGCGTAGCCTATGAACCACTGAGACTGTAATGCATTACCAATAAATAAACGTTTCATGTTGATTCATCAGCATAATGACAGAAGGGACCGTCCTAGGTGTTAAACTAAACCTAACGTAACATAGGTTAACTTTATCTAATTCATTCATCATCCAATCTTACATTGCCCGATGAGGAGCATAGGAGCCCTGGGCTAGGCAAGTTGGTCCTGACATTTAAGGTGAGAGTGACCAGCCTCACTCATCGCTGAGTGGCATTACTTGAACAATAAACCCCAACCATCCCTTGGATATAAACCTTCACCAGCTCAATCTGATTGGAGTGCCGTAATTACCCACTAAACCACCAGGTGCCAAAATTTGATTATATGGTTGCCACCCAGCATAGTAAATGGTTTCCTGGTGTACATGAAATCATTTGGCTTGTCACTCAATGTAGAGTCACCCACAGGCAGAAGGAAGAGGAAAGAATGAAGGAAAGAAAGACAGAAGAGGGAGTGTAAAGTCATTTGTAGGAAGAAGGATGAGGAAAGAATGAAGGAAAGAAAGACAGAAGAGGATGGAAGGAAAGAAGGATGGAGGAGAGGAAAGGGCAGACACCCAAGAGCAGCACTACATCAAGTGAGTGAATGGGGATAATTTAACCAAACCTTACCTAATCTGCACTTGGGAAATTGGGACACGAAATCCATCTTTGAGTATGTAGAGTAAGTTTCTTCCGTTGCGCTGGAAACAAACAATCATAGGCATGGGTTAATGACTTAACCCCTCAATGGCCGTGGGTTCAGTAATTTGAGTTCTAAGATCAGTTTATTTTTAAAGATGTGAAGAGAATCATCTGGCGCACCTAGCAATGTGTTTTTCTTAGCTCCCAAAACCCATCCTGTGATTCACTATGATTCATGAAAGAATTCATAAAATAATGTTGCATGTGCCATATGGGCAAAAACATCTGAGATTAAGTGACTGCTTGGGATGGTAGCATAGAGTCGTATAAGCATACCAGTGACCGTTCCCTTCCCATAATTGTTCACAGTTTTTTATAGCTCACACTAACTCGACGTCACTGACACCAGTACCGTAAAGGGTTGATCATCGCTGGGGGTTATTAAAGGGTTAATGGAATACATTACTGTTTGCATCAGTACTCTTTCTTTCACATATACACACTAAAACGAACAAAAGATTGAGCGCTAAATGTACATTTAACTTCCTGCAGAAAGACCTTACCAATTCCATTCATATTCCTTCAGTCTATTTTCTGTATTTTTCCAGCAGTTTTTGTAAAGGAAGAAATTGCTCATTAGTGAAGTAGTTAATTATGAGTTCGCGGTTATGGGGATTGACTGGACAATTGAAAATCTGAGCTTGCATTTGACCCCAGTTATTACTGTTCACGACTTTGGGGTGTAGGGAAGCGCATTGTGAAACTCACCTTTTACCCCAGCTGTGATGTTGTGCGCCAATGAAAAACTAGCTTTCATGGCTAAAAGGCCCTGGCTAATGAAAACAGCTCACTTGTTTGATGGTGTCGTGGGCTGATGTGCCTAGCCAAAGTGCATGAGGCATGTTTGAGTGTGTATGTTTGAGTCTCAGGTTCAGCCCATCTCATTCATTGGACGATGTCATGGGCTGATGCTCCTGGCCAATGCACTTGAGGTGTTTGTGAATGCGTATGTTTGTGAGTCTCAGGCTCAGCCCAGCTCAGGTGTGCTCCCCCCCTCCCCCCTGGAAAATGTGCAGCGATGGAGGGAGTGTAGATTTTCATCTCACAATGATAATGAAATCCTTGGTAACCAAGTGCTCCATAACCAAGGGATCATTGTACCATGTATAAGAAGAAATATTACCTTGGTGAACATGTACAAATGTTCTGTACAGTTCCACACTGGACCAGTGTTATGATGTTTATTTAATTACCATAATGATTGCATAATGATTAGTTTTTCAACAATACATACAAGTTGTTAACCCGTGGATTGCGAGCCACAACTCAGGCTGGGTAGCTTTGCGTTGCGAGCCACATCTCAGGCTGGGTAGCGCTGCGTTGCGAGCCACAGCTCAGGCTGTGCTAGCCTTCCAGTGGCCATGCATCACCGCTAACTACTCCACTCCTCCGCAAACTTACACATGGCGCTACCCAAAGACAGAGATATATATATATACAGTAATCCCTCTAATATCCGGACGTCCAGTAACCGGACATACTCACTAACCGGACATTCTGGGCTCCCCAACCCCCAAAATGAAAAAAATGAAAAAAAAAACGATTAATTTTCGATTTTTTGGGACCGCATCAGTTTGAATTTCCTGCGCGTGCCGATCCCCTCTGTTTACAATCATGACGCCAGTATCAGT
Organism: Birgus latro; assembly: GCA_018397915.1. Lineage (NCBI taxonomy): Eukaryota > Metazoa > Arthropoda > Malacostraca > Decapoda > Coenobitidae > Birgus > Birgus latro. The sequence continues at coordinate 45,626 of JAGKTI010000165.1, forward strand.
CGCCATTACCCACTCCCCTCCTCCCTCATGAACAACTCCGAAAATGGCGGCCGAAGTGATTGCTTTTGTGGCGATACCTACCTCCTACAGTGCTTGATACTGCTCTTCGCCTTCTTCATCATGTGTGTGATGATGGCCCCGCCTCCTGAGAAGAGGAAAAGAGTGGTTCTGACTCTGGAGAAGAAGAGGCAGATATTGGACAAGGTGGATGCCAGCTGGTCAACAGGGCGCATCTTACGTGAGTTCAACCTCCATCGCTTCACCTTGTTTGATATCAAGAAGTCCCGAGACAAACTACAGCAGTACACGGCTGATTTCGCATCGAAGACCAGACGAAACGTGCAGAGGAAGGTGATGTTTACTCCTAAGTATGCAGACATCGACCGCTCCACGTTGATTTCGTATCGACAACAACGTGCTGCTGGTGTGTTGGTACGTGGAACGGAGCTGAAAGCTGCTGCTGAGAAGTTCACAAGGCTCCATGGATCGTCACTAGACCACACGGAAATTTACTGTTGTGTACAGTGCAGTGAAGTGATGTTATTCCAGTTATAAAAAAAAAAACTTGGTGAAAGTGTTGGTGAGAAGTGCTGGTGATTCTCAAGTGGAAAGGTGTGTCAGGTGCAACGTCTTCCTGTCAGAGTCTGAGATGATAGAGTGGGTTATTACATCAGGACGGCCGCTTTTTGTTCGTAAGTACCCTAACTTCATGCCTAACGTGTTTTCATCATGCTGTACATGTGTTAAAAAATTACTGAAAATGTTAATCATAATTTCCTGCTTGCTATTTAATTTTTCCATGCATGGTTCTTAAGCAAAACACCTAGAAAAAAGGTTGAAGCAGTGAATTTCATGTCCGGTCCTAACCTAACCTAACCTAAGGACCTATGGTTACCATAAAGATTTTCATGCCTAACGTGTTTTCATCATGCTGTACATGTGTTAAAAAATTACCGAAAATGTTAATCATAATTTCCTGCTTGCTATTTAATTTTTCCATGCATGGTTCTTAAGTAAAACAGCTAGAAAAAAGGTTGAAGCAGTGAATTTCATGTCCGGTCCTAACCTAACCTAACCTATGGTTACCATAAAGATTTTCATGCCTAACCTGTTTTCATGATGCTGTTAATGTGTTAAGAAGTTACCCTAAATGTTAATCATAATTTCCTGCTTGCAATTTAATTTATCCATGCATGGTTCTTAAGTAAAACAGCTAGAAAAAAGGTTGAAGCAGTTAATTTCATGTCCGGTCCTAACCTAACCTAACCTATGGTTACCATAAAGATTTTCATGCCTAACCTGTTTTCATGATGCTGTTAATGTGTTAAGAAGTTACCCTAAATGTTAATCATAATTTCCTGCTTGCTATTTAATTTTTCCATGCATGGTTCTTAAGTAAAACAGCTAGAAAAAAGGTTGAAGCAGTNTTACCCTAAATGTTAATCATAATTTCCTGCTTGCAATTTAATTTATCCATGCATGGTTCTTAAGTAAAACAGCAAGAAAAAAGGTTGAAGCAGTTAATTTCATATCCGGTCCTAACCTAACCTAACCTATGGTTACCATAAAGATTTTCATGCCTAACCTGTTTTCATAATGCTGTATATGTGTTAAAAAATTACCCTAAATGTTAATCATAATTTCCTGCTTGCTATTTAATTTTTCCATGCATGGTTCTTAAGTAAAACAGCTAGAAAAAAGGTTGAAGCAGTGAATTTCATGTCCGGTCCTAACCTAACCTAACCTAACATTGTGTTAATCATAATTTCCTGCTTTTAATTTAATTCTTTCATGCATGGTTATTAAGTGCACCAGCTATGAAAAAGGTTGAAGCAGTGAATTTCATGTCCAGTCATAACCTAACCTAACCTAACCAAACCTAACCTAACCATTTTTCTGGTAGCAGTTAACATCATTTACTGTATTTGATGCTTTGTATCCAATAATCTAGTGCATAAAATGTGAGAAAAGATGATTTCCATGTCCGATACTTACTTATAGTATGCTGGCAAGTTCTGAGCTCCTATGACTCACTCACCCCTAAATCATAATTTTTTGGTTAAAATTCAATAAATTCATGCTATGTATGCATTATTTATGTGAAAAGGGACCTAAATAAGTACTATACATGTCCACTAGGGAGGTAGGAAGGTAGTTTTCTGATTTAGGTTAGGTTAGGTTAGGGTCATGAAAAACCAGTGCTGGAGCTTCAGGACCAATATCCAGACAAAACCAATATCCGGACATGCCTTTGGCTCTATTACGTCGGATATTGGAGGGATTACTGTATATATATATATTTTTTTTTACCAGATGATTCCCTGGATGTTTATCTTCAAGTTTATAATAAATAAAAACCATAAAAGATTTTATTTTTTTAAATTCATTTTTCACTACACCCCTGCCCAAACTTCATGGTGCTATGCAAAGATGGAGTGAGGGATTTTTTTTCTTTCAAGTTTATAATTAAAAAAAAAAAATAATTTTTTGCACACCACAAGGTGGGATAAAAAAAAATGGTAATTGTGCATTCCACCGGTTAAGCAGAGATTCTTGCATTTAATTTTCTTCATTTTGCTAATACAAGATTTCTTTCCAGTTTAATTTTTGGTGGTTTCATGATCCCTCTCAACCCCATTGCAGGGAGGCAGGTTTTGATATTTGAGGACAGATTTAGGATATTTGAAGTCAGATTCTGCTTTATAATAATATAAACAATTGTGTCATTTCATTTATGAAGGCTCCAACATGCTTGTAGTTGTCAGCCATGGTCACCCACTGGCAGCTGTCCATGCAGCTTGACCTTTCCATATTCAGTCCTCCCCAAACAATCTTTGTATAATATTAGTCAGAGATTTCTTCATTTACCATGGACGTTTTCCATAACTCCAGTACTGTTTATTGGGAGAAGCTGGAAAATTATCTTTGCAGGTAGGGACTGGAGTGTATTGGTGTTGTGATGAGGAGAGGTAGGCTGAGGTGGTTTGGACATGTGGAGAGGATGGGGGATGATAACTGGGTGCAGAGGGTGAGAGGTGTTAATATTGGGGGAGGGGTAGACCGAGAAAGACATGGGACGAGGTCATTAAGTGTGACTTAGGGGTTAAGGGACTGAACAAGGAGGCTGCCAGGGATCGAGCAGCGTGGAGAGCCGCCATTAGGTGACCAAGGCCGACACATGCAAGCATGTTGGAGCCTTCAAAAACGAAACGAAACGTAGCAAGCAAAGGGAACTTTTGTTGTCAGCTTCTGTGTAATTTACTGTGGTCTATATTATAAAAGGGGAACTTCAGGGCCAACTTATAAGAAAGACTTACTGTATTTCATACCAGGTCAACCAACCTAAACATCCTTACATCCATCATGAGTTATACATCCTCACCCTAACCCTGTCATTGTCAAGTTAACCATCCCCACCTCCATCATAAATTTAGTGTCATAGCCCTAATGCATTCATTGCAGGCTGCAGAGAACGCCCAGAGACAGTCCCGAGGGGAGCCACCACTGCCTGAAGAGGATATTAGCAAACAGTTCAAGCCTATTGCCCCACTGCCACGATTGGATGCCATGATTACCTCTGGTCAGATCTCCAACTACTGCAAACAGATATCACAGTTCTGTAGTCAATCTCTTGGCAAGCTGTATGTGGCCAAAGCACTACAGCAGGAAAAGAAGTAGGAGGATCATGGCTAAGGCTAGATGGTGAGTTGGAGATAGTGCATTAGGATATACAGTTTCTTTAGTTTCTTTTCTTTTCTTCTCTCTCTCTCTCTCTCTCTCTCTCTCTT